>WSYH01003766.1:807-33209 GCA_036426205.1 Ascaphus truei
AGGTGAATGGTGCTATTCATTTCGTGTCCATTGGCATGGAGATAATCGGATTAATGTGTTTTGGAGCATGTGCATAATCACATCACTGGTCATTATTATTGTGGATGTTAGCTGTATGTGCCTTTCCTTTATGAATATTATAATCATGTTTTTTTTCTGTTTTCTTATTCTATATCTACATGGTGTACACACGGCTCCCCCTGCTGGACCACAGAAGATATATACATGCATTTGAATATTTGTAACGCATTAGTTAGATCTTAGATTGGCGATTGCTGGGTTGTTTACGTCCATTACCCTTTAGTCACACATTATCGCTTGGCTGTGGGACTTGGAAATGGGGGGTAACTCTGGCCTGGGCCGCAAATTCATGCCGGACCACATTGCTCTTCTGCCTTCTGCTATCTCCGACCCTCTCAAGTTCTTCTGGGATGCACCGTCCGTGGCTGGTAGTGACTGCTCTCCTTCACTGCTGCTGCAGGCTGCTCTATCTGTGGCTGGTAGTGACATCCTCTCTCCTCGACTGCTGCTGTTGGGTGCTCCATCTGTGGCAGGAATCTCCTCTGTAATGTTCAGGCTCCCTGAGGCTGTACTGGCAACAGCTGCAGCTCCTCTCATTACTCCCTCTCACGCATTGGGAACAGATTGTGCTTTCTTGGTGCTGTTTGCTGGCTCTTGTGCAGGTTCAGTGATTTCATCACTGGCTGCTCTCTGATAGTGAGGACTCACTAATTACACACACACACACACAACACACACACACCACACACACCACACACAACACCACACACACACCCACTGTCTACTATCTGGGACTCATGCTCAGGTGTGTTGAGCTGCTTACTTGCATCCTCCCTGCTCAGACCTCCATGTCTGCTATGCTGGTTCAGGGGGCTGTGTTTGGGGAACCCACCCTGTGCTGCAGTTGCAGGGCTGCTCCCTGGGGAGAAGCATCTGAACTTTCTACTTCGTTCTTTATTTTACTATCATATGTGCTGCAGTTGCATCTCTTTTTCTGGAGATAAACTTTTCTTTCCTTTAGCTGCACTTCTCAGCAGCCTTATGTCACGGTAGACCAGGTTTTACCAACACATTAATACCAGGATTCTGGATTGAGCACAACAAGGAGGGCAAAATAATTTTTTATTTATTTCCTTTTAAGGAACACACAAATCTTCACAATTACACTTAATAAACACTTACTGGGATGGGGAAACAAAATAAAATATCCATGGAACGAATTACTTGAAAACAAAGTCTCTAGGCACCCCTAAACCCATGCAAGTGGGTGCGCGATTTGAGCCGTGCGACAATCCTTGGCTAGGGGCGCAACTTGCCACCCTTATACTGTATCTCTGCCGGAAGGAATCATTTCGTAAAGTCCTTACAGGATTCGTTCAGGAATCCCCAGCTCAAACGAATTCTGGAAGAGGGGTGCAATTATTTATGACGGTGTATTTAAACCCTCACACTCCGGAACCGCTGATGCTGCAACTTTGACGTTTCTTGGTTGAATCAGGTGAATCTTAGATGAATTTGACTAGGACTGGGCTGCACACATTTTTATAGAGTTAAGAGCCCTATCACTAACATACACAGCCAATCCTCCCAAGGGAAAAACTTTTCCCACCTATTCCGACTTGCAAGGAGTTCCTAAAACGGGCAGAAGTTTCTTCCCGCTCTGCTAAGAGCATGCGTCAACCTGTCACCTAAGTGCTGCATATACGTGCACCAACCTCTTTACCTGGCGAGAGTAAGTCTGGGTTTGGCTACCAAGTGTAAGTGCCCATACTTCGCACGGTATCTGCGATAATTTAAAAATATCCCGGCCACCCTAACAACTCGGGTCTCTGAGGCTTTTCAACTCCAGACTTCTCTAGACACTGGGGCACCAACTTAACAGGGTGCCCTTTGAAGTACGGGTATGAAAAATCTCTCAGCTCATTCCTCCATAACATATGGGCATGTTAATGGATTCATTGCCGGGCTGGAAGGAAAGTGTTCCTGCCTGTAAACTTAAAACACCATTGAAATACAGTTTATTTTTATATGTTTGTTCTGTATATGCAACAAACATAAAACTCATATGTATATTCATGGTACTTCATTAACTAGCTGCACTCCAAAAATTAGAGTATTAGCTCTGACCTTGCGCAAGTTATCCACTTAATTGAAGGGGCTCTGTGATGACGATCTGGGCACCACTGAGGCGGGGTACATTTAGTGCATTTGAAGATACTATTTCATTTACGCTTCTGGCAATTCGACCGCCATTTGGCGTGTCGGCGGGGAGACCAGTGACCTGCTGCCCATGCACACTGTGCCGAGAGTCCTCAACTGGTGGTTGGTGTATATCGTTGCCTAGCACGTCGATTCCTGTGACGTCATCTCCTAAGGCCCGCTCTGAGGGCTGCTGTTTCTATTGGCACTGCTGCTGAACAGGAGAAGGAAGGGGGATCCGTGCCTACTTATCCATGAACTGTGCACTTACACTGAAAGAGATCGATACCACTATAAAGAGGGACTGAGTTTGAAGGGTGTAGGTGGACGCTCACAGTGGTATGCAAGGGAGACTGATTATAGTGAAATTAAATAAGCCTTTTATTGCTGTGTTCCTAACATCAGGAAACCATCCCAAACAAGGGGTAAACAAAAGTTGTACACTGGGAGTATTTCTAGTGAAATACTATGCAGTTCACAACTCCCTTAGATAAGCATGTCTCCCAGCCCCAAACATATAGCATGAAATAAGCAGATATAGAAAGTCTCATAAATTAAGTCTTATCTGTTCTTGGTGTTGGAGGGAAAATTTCTCTGTCCTGGTTCGCTCCCTTTTCCTCAGGGTGTGTGTCAGCATTAGGTTTAGAAGTTTCCCCTGGTCTTGAAAGCAGCTCTGCTGTTTCTTCTGGCAGGGCTCAAGACTGTTGTCTCCAAGTTCAGCTCAGGTGTAAGCTAAGGAGTCTCCCTCCGTCTCAAAGACAGGCTTTCTAAGCCATCTAATCAGGCAGGTGGTGTTTGTTAATTGACATACAGCAAGTTAAACCACACACTGCTGGATTAGAGGTACATTACCTGAACAGGGATAACTCCCCTGTTACAAAGGGACTTACCTTTACGGAGACTGAGAGGTTACCCACCTACCTGAAGTGCATCCCATGGTTCCAGAAGCCAGAGACTGCGACATTGGGGGCGTGGAGTGAGCGATCCTATCGAATCCTATCACAGTGATTGGTAAGCCGTGTCTTGTCAAATGGAATGCTTATTTTTATTACTTTGATGTACGCAGATTTATTACCCTATGAATATATTGACACTTTTTTTTACATACTTCACTATTGCGTTGTGCGCTGTTTTTCTTCTTGTTTTTTCTGTACTATAGGGGTGCTGAGCCACCCTGATATTGACAACAGCAGGCGCCAGCAATTGCCCTTTACACAACACAAGGTTGTGTATGATTTTCACAATATGGTGATGTCACGATTACATCAACTTTTTTCAACACAGTTATATCTCTGGGTACTTGATTGAACAGAACAAGTTGCAAAATAAATTGTGATTTATTTCCTTAATAGACAAACACACGACATTTGCAGAATACACTTAAAACCACACTCACTGGGATCAGGAAACGAAATAAATTGTCCTTGGAACGAAAGAAATTGTCCTTTGCTTGCCAGTGCAAGAAATGCAACCTTGGTTTTAAAAGTCCTGTGGTTATGTGGTTATTAACCCCTTCACTCCTGGACTGGTTGCTGCTGTACTGGAACAAAGTCTTGCATCTTTACATCATGGATTAAAATTCAGGAATCACCCTGGGAATAATTGGGAAGCCACATTTATAGAATGCCCAAAGACTCTTTAACATGTGGATCCAATCCCCTCGTGGGAAACAAAAAAAACCACGAATAGCCAAGTGACCCACAGTTCATAAGACCGGTCAAAAGGGCTGTCCGGTGGGCAGGGCGCATGGGTCAGGTTGACGACCATGGCACTTAGCATACCTGGGCTACACCAATAACTTGGGACCACTAAGTCTGATTTTTGACTTAAAGGTGTCACTAGCCTGACATCTGCTGTGCATCAGTATGCCATATTGTATAAATTATGAGCCTGGGGTCTGTCATAATTGACACTCTTTTAGACAGGGGGACTAAAATGTGGGAGCCTTTTGAGGCCTCCTCATAAAAATAATTACAACCCTTTGAGGCTTGGTCATAAGAATACCGAAGCTCATTCACCAATATCACAGCTGGAGGTCCAAGTAATTCCTGCTTGGACTTAAAAAAAAATACATCCTGCCTTACATTTAAGATCTGCTATCATGTGTTGGTTAGAGGGTATGCAAGCAATGCATCTTGTCTTTTACCCTTGCAGACAGGCAATGGCCTGCACATGGGGAATAAAAATGGCGGGACAGGGCAACAACAGTAATGCATGGCAAATCAGGTATTAACCCTTTCCTCCCCGTCACAGGTGAATAATGTCACAGTGGTTTATTAATTAATATTTATTTTGGATGGTTTATTGGTTGCGCACATCACACAATTTTTTCCTTTAGTCCTCATAGCTCTTGAGTGCTGCACGATTTTCTATTCACTTACTGCACCGACACACTTTATTCGAGCAAATACCCAGTATGTACCTGGCAGATACCTGGAATGCGCCGCTCCTCACCTCTGACAAGCCCCGTTGCGTTTGCCTTCCCAGCCTGGGTTCATGGGCTGGTGAGGGCGGCTGATCTGTTAAATGATAATGATTAGGATTTAATAGGCTGCAATGGCTTCGCGTGGTCTAAGATGGCATAAATTCATGAATTGTAATGCAGTATATATATATATATACTGTGCAGTATTGCAGCCAGCGGGAATAAAATGCTTCAATCCCTGCATGGAAAATACCTCAATGCACTCGGGCAGAAAACAGTCACAAACCTCAATACACCTGGGTATACCCGAATTCGTGGGACTAGCCGAGCTCGAATAAAGTGTGTCGCCAGTGTATATCCTTAATATAGTACATCTGGTTTTAAAATGGTGTGGAGCCTCACTAAAAGCAGAGACAAACGTGAGGAACAGTTCGATCTCGTCTTTGTAGAGGAATCTGTAGAAACTAATGGTGACACAATCGCTAAAGCCTCTACGAAGGATCTTTTTAATAATTTAGAAAATTGTTGATTACCTACAGTATAGTAAGTATTGGCTTGAGAGAAGAACCTTACAAAGGTATTTGGAATGCAAAAGAGTGCCTAGAGTCCTCCGTATTCTAAAAAGCCCTACTTTCGGTAAGGACAATTATCATTTTTTTAAAGAATGGAACATATATTAGATGAGTGCTCAATGGAGTTAATGAGATAGATCATATATGAGAGAAATAAATCGTTAAAGAAAATAGACAAAGAAATAACTGAAGCAATTAAAATACTTGAACCCATAATAATTAATACTGATTGCTCAGAACTAGAACATGAGGTTTTAACCAATTTAGAACATATTCAGGGTGATATAATGGAGGTAAAGCGGAAAAAATAATATCGTGATAAAATGGATTATGCTAATAATAAGCAAAGGAATTGGGGAAGGGAAGAAGACAGAGGAAGAGTGGTGGGTCACGCCTACATTCCTAACCCCAAAAAGGAAGGTGAGAACCATACTGTATAAATGTAAATTCAGAACGGAAAAAGATTTTTAAACCTAAAGACCACTCTTACGATAGAAGTAGAGAGAGGTGGGTATGGTAATGAATCTAACCTAAGTAAGGATATAGTTATCCAAATTCAAATTATAAAGGGAAACATTATGATAAGAATTATAATCAAAATAGAAGACAACCATCGAATTTCAATAGAAGTGATAATTACCATCCTCCACAAAAAATACATGAGCGTCAACTCTCCGTTTACTCTGTTTCATCCCCCTCCTCCCCTTCCTCTTTTTTTAGAGTCAATAAGGATCAGACGTGTTCCCCCAGACGAAGGGAAATAAACACTAGATGGGGTCAGACCACAAATTCCACAAGAGAAAATAGGATAGAGATCCCTATCAGAAGAGGGACGAGAGGGGGAATCAGAATCCAAACGCAGAGAACAAGAATAGGATTATCAACACCAATCGATAGGGGGATCTTTAATTTATCATCGGTCATTTTGACCGATGATCAGAAAAAGGGTTTAAGTAGAGGTCTTACATTCTCCAAATTGTGTGGGGAAATGCTTTTCAACTTTATAAAGACTTACACAAATTCACACGCAATATTACTTTGAAAAGAAATTTTCTAAAAACAGATAAGGATCATCCCTCTGAAATTTCGGATATTGATCTTGACATTCCAGATATACAGCAAGTGGATGATCAGGCTTGCAGACATACTCCATTTAAAGCACAATCCAAGTTTTACCCTGCACATTCTAAGGGTCACCATGTGGATACTTTTTTCAATATGGTTAACAATGATTTCAGCAAGTTGGCTAATAATTTCAAAACAAGTGATATAAAGTATAACTTAAGTAAAAAAGAAAATTTAGCGCTTAAATTCCTACAAGATAACGATAGTCTTATAATAAGACAGGCTGACAAAGATGGAGGTGTGGCATTACAAAACCGTAAAGATTATGAAGGTGAAGCACACCGACTCCATTGTGATTTAGCCTTTTATAGGAAGCTAAATAAAGATCCCACTAGCGAATTCCTGATTTCACTCAAAACACTCTTGGATGATGCCCTCTCTAAATCTGTAATATCTAAGAAGGAATATGCATTTCTCTACTCTCACTCACCAAAAATCCCTGTTTTCTATCATCTACACAAGATGCATAAATCCTTGGTCAACCCGCCGGGAAGACCTATAGTATCAGGGATTCAATCACTCTGCCAATCTCTCCCAGTACATAGATTTCTTTCTGCAGGCATATGTAGTTAATCTCCCTTCTTATCTGAGGGATTCAGAATCTGTACTTAATATGTTTTCAGAATTTGAATGGAAAAATTCATACAGATGGATTACCTGCGATGTGCAATCATTGTACACCAATATCCCTCATGATAAGGGAATAGAAGCAGTGGAGTCATTTCTTGTAGATGACCCCATGCTACATTTCCTCAATATGGAATTTGTCCTTAAGTCAATAAAATATGTGCTAACACAATTATTTTCTCTTCCTATCCCAGTTCTTCCTGCAGTTTTGCAGGAACTGCTACAGTATGTGTACTCGATTTGCCCCCAGTTTCGCAAACCTGTACATGGGGAACTGGGAATCTCAGAAGATCTGGTCCAATAATCCTTTCAGTGGTAACATCTTTTTATGGCATCGGTATATAGACAATATCCTGTGTGTATGGGAAGGCAACGAAAAATCGGTTGACAGGTTTCTTCTATATATCAACAATAATGACAAAAAGGTAGTCTTTACACACAAAACAGATACTGAAGTAATGGACTTTCTAGATCTGAAATTAATGGCCACAAAGGAGGGAAAGGTAGTCACTAAGACATTCTTTAAGGAAGTAGACACCAACAATTTCTTAGTGGCCTCTAGCAATCACAAGCATACTTGGATTGCAAATATACCAAGAGGCCAGGTTATGAGAATCAAAATAAATTGACATTGATTTTGAAGAACAGGCACGTTTTTTATATCTGAGATTTATAGAGAGAGGCTACTGTCCGGAAAAACTAACAAGAGATTTAAAGAAGGTGAGGGATATGAAAAGGGAACATATGTTGTTGCCCAAGGTGAAAGAGAAGCAGACAATTTCAAAAACAGATCAGAGGGTGGGTGTAGCGTTCATCACGAATTACAATTCCCTAAATAAAAAAATAGAAAGAATAGTCACGAAACACTGGGGAATACTGCACAGTAATCCTGTATTGTGCAAATATATCACCCCAGCTCCGAGGTTTATTTATAGAAAGGCTAGGAACCTCAAAGATGCACTGCCCCCCAGTGATATAGGGAAAGAACTTAAATTAGCTACAAAAACCACATGGCTTAAGAAACCTACTGGTAATTTCGTGTGTGGAAGGTGTTCTATCTGTAAACTTTTTCATCCTGATAGTAAAACGTTTAAGTCATCAATTAATCACACCAGTTTTGATATATCAGATTTTATTAATTGTAATAAAACTCATATTGTATATCTGGTTGAATGTCTGTGTGGCCTTCAATATGTTGGCCGCATGAAACGTTGCTTGAAACTGTGTATTCAAGAACATGTAAGAAATATAAAAAATGGTTTCATGAAACATAGTCTTAGTCGTCATTACCTGACACATCACAATAAGGATCCGTCCTCTTTATTGTTTAAGGGCATTAAACATGTTCCACTAATAGGAGAGGGGGTGACAGGGTTAAAGACCTTTTGGTACAAGAGACCTATTGGATACATAAATTAGACTCATTGGTCCCCAAAGGACTTAATGAGGACATTGATGTTTGGTGTTTATATTAATTAAATTCTCCTAGTTCTAATATCATGTCTCTAAGAGGAACTCCTAGTATAAATTCATCAGCCTACTAATATGGGCAAATATTCTGCTTTGCCTTCATTGTGACTTAATCTCATTGATTCATTGAGCAATACTTGTAATGGATCATGATACATGATTCTTTGTACTAACTGTTGTGTTTCATTTCAGAGCTCCATTGGGTTCATTTGCGCCGAATTTTATGTATAGCTAGATATATTTTTTAGTCATATATTTTTCAGGTCCTAGAGTGTCAGCTCTTGGACCCAGATGTCAGAAATGCATTACTGTGACTGTGTGCAAATTATGCGACAGTAAAGATTTTTCTGTGTTTTGCCTTTCCTGGGGTGCTGGGACCAGGAGATTTCTAGGCTGTAAGTTTCAGGGTGGGTTTGCCAGAAAAAGTATTCACAGAATGTGTATATGTATCGGGATTCCGGAGTTATGGGATATCCCAAAAGTTGGATCCAGGAATCGAGTGTGATTCTCAGATACAGCCAAGCACATTGCTCTGGCAAACTTCGACCCTGGAAACGTTCTTGCGACTCACAGCCAGGATTCCTGCTGCAGCATAATCCAGACAAGGTGAATGGGGCATGAAGGGGTTAATGTATACCTGGAAACATACAGGAGATCTCTAGTATAAAGGGTGGTGCCCAGATACAGTGGCGACAACCTTTATTCTAACTCGGCTAGCTCCGCGAATTTCAGATTATCCCGGTTATGTGCGGTTTTGTGTCGTTTTCGCCCGGAGTGAATTGCTTTATTTTCGCGCCCGTGATTTAAGCATTTTATTCTCGCTGTCTGCAATACTGCAGTGCCGTGTAAAAACTCATGGGGGCGTTTGCGAGCTGTTGTCTTTGAAGTCTAATACCTTCGCGGTTCAACCTACGTCAGTACACAGTCTGTGCGTGCGCGCGCAGTAATAGTAAAATTGCATATTTAAAGTACATGCATTTGCAGTGCTGTGCTGCTGTACGGTACTGTACTGTATGTTTCATTTGAAAATTGTTGAAATGCATAGGCGTGTACAGTACTGTAGCAGTGTAAAGGGAACCCTCGCTACTGACATTGTTTGAGTAACCCTTTTGGCAATATTGTATCTCCTTTCACATGTCAGTGCTACACACTGTATCAAACATTTAGAAACATTTAGAAACCATACACTGTATCATTGCATATACTTACCTGCCCTGTTAGAGGGTATAGAGCTACAGTAGTATAGAATTTATTTGGGATACATACTCCTTTTTGGTCTACCCTTCCTCCACCTTATTTTTAATTCGCCGCTAACATAGGATTTATGTATTGAGGACCGTATATTTTAATTGAGGATCTCTCCCAATAAATTTGTTTTTAACTTGATTTCATAACACACATTACATCTCTCCCACACCAATCCTTTGAACGTGTGTCTGGTTTGAATCACATTCCTGCTTGACAGCAGTAATTTGCTGCGCATGAGCTTGTAACTTCGCCCACCACTGCTTGCTTACTGTACCTGAGTGAGTGACCAAAAAGACATTTAAAATAAAAAAAAATTGGGTTCCAGGTTTCTGCTCATTCTGACTTAGCCGTTTCAAAGCAGCGCGGCTTTCACCGCCATTACGGTCAAGGATAGGACCCTCCTCGCCGGCGTGACCCTTTCTCGTCGCCATTACTGGTCGGACCCTGTTGGGGTCAAGTGAGGGGGTTCCTAACATCTATGGGAAAAATGAATTTTATTTCTAGGTGTCCTAGAACAGAAGTTCCCACGCCAATTGGCCGTGAACTTGACCGAGGCCCTAGTTCCCACGCCAATTGCGCGATCATTGCTCTTTTTTGACAATGTTGCCGATCTTGCGGCTTTGCGGTCTGGCAGTAAAAAAACACACAACAACATCTCCTTTATTTATGTACAGTACAGCAGGTCAAAACATGTACAGTACAGTAGAGAACAATACAGTCCAGCACAACAGTATGGTCTTACCTGTGATTACCCCCAAAAAAATTATGGTAAATTTTTTTATTTTCCTTTTCTCCACCATCTCACTGTATAATGATATTCAATCTGTGGAATGTGAATAAATATTAATCAATAATATATACTGTAATGTACTGTATAATATATACTGTATATATACTGTATATAGAAATATTATTTTTCCGTCTGTACAGTATCTTGTTCCTCATTCTGTGAACAGTACAGTACTTCATTGAGAGAGGAGAGGTTTTGTGTAGAGTATACGTGGCGCTTTGCTCATTTTCAGCAGTTACTGTAGTCATTGTGTTTTTAATCCGTCCCTAGCCAAGCGTCAATCGCCTGACTGCGCCTGCGTGTACTCTAATCCTTTTAGAGATGGGAGCTTGCTGTTTACTGCGCATGAGTCACCCAACCCCCTCTCTCCACAGAGTCGTAAATGTTCTGAATATTGCCATTGTGTTCTTAATCCGTCCATAGCCGAGCTACAAAGCCTCAGTGCGCCTGCGTGTAATCACACCACCCCCCCCCAACCCTTAGAGGCTTTGTTTACGGTAACGCTTTGGAAAATCCCCTCTCGAATTTGGAATGTAAATCTGATGTGCACGGCATTGTGAGAATTGAGAGTAAAAAAAACATTAACTGATTCATGTTGTTTTTTCATTCATTCTTATACTTTCGAGGGGGAGGGAGGGGGTGTGATTGTTGTCAATGATTACGATAACCAGGAATGTGAATAAATATTTATTGTATTTTATCAGGGGGAAAAAAATACAAAGCTAAAAATAATCATGAATAATACATACTGCAGCCTTTATTAAATTCTTCTGGCAGATTGAAATCGGAGAAACATTTACAAAACATTTGTAAAACATGGAGATACATGAAAAATGGACATTTATAGGAATATTAATTAATAATACATACTGTAATGTACTGTATAATATATATATATATATATATATATATATATATATATATATATTATTTTTTCCGTCTGTACAGTATCTTGTTCCTCATTCTGTGAACAGTACAGTACTTCATTGAGGGAGGAGAGGTTTTGTGTAGAGTATACGTGGCGCTTTGCATATACATTTTGCAGGCACAGGTCCATGCCTGTCCGGTGGAGCTAACAATCTACTGTTTGTTTTTGGTGCCTGAGGCACGGAGTTAAAGTGACTTGCTTTTTATGTACTGTATTTGGGGGTTGCATTTGGGGGTTTATTGATCAAATTATTATGATGAACTGCCTTTTGAAATTACAGTACTGTACTCTACAGTATGTTATTTCTTTGAACTGCAGCACAACTAATCCTTCAGCCCTCCCCCACGCACACACAAACTATTTTAGCCACACACCTCCAGAGTCATTCATTTTCTGCAGTTACTTTAGTCATTGTGTTTTTAATCCGTCCCTAGCCAAGCGTCAATCGCCTGACTGCGCCTGCGTATACTCTAATCCTTTTAGAGATGGGAGCTTGCTGCCTACTGCACATGAGTTACCCAACCCCCTCTCTCCACAGAGTCGTTAATTTTCTGAATATTGCCATTGTGTTCTTAATACGTCCATAGCCGAGCTACAAAGCCTCAGTGCGCCTGCATGTAATCACACCACCCCCCCCCCCAACCCTTAGAGGCTTTGTTTACGGTAACGCTTTGGAAAATCCCTTCTCGATTTTGAAATGTAAATCCGATTTGCACAGCATTGTGAGAATTGAGAGTAAAAAAACCATTAACTGATTCATGTTGTTTTGTCATTCATTCTTATTCATTGGTGTACTGTAGGGGTGGGAGGGGGGGGTGTTGTGGTTGTTGTCAATGATTATGATTAGCAGGAAAGTGAATAAATATTTATTTTATTTTATCAGGAACCAAAAAGTACAAATATAAAAATAATCATGAATAATACATAATGCAGTCTTTATTAAGTTCTTTTGGCAGATTGAAATAGGATAAACATTTAGAAAACATTTGTAAAACATGGGGAAACATGAATAATGCACATTTATAAGAATATTATTTAATAATATATACTGTAATGTATAATATATATATATTTATATAGTAATATTATTTTTTCCGTCTTTATCTTGTTCCTCATTCTGTCTACAGTACAGTAGTTCATTGAGAGAGGAGAGGTTTTGTGTACATCATTACTGCTGTTTATATACTGTACATTTTACTGTACAAACAGATCAGACTGGACACAACCCCCCCCCCCCCCAGGCCACCCTTTTTTCCTGAAACGACAAGACAACAAAAAATTAGTGCAGTTTCTGTATGTGCGTACTGTATTATGGCATTGTGTGATGTGTAGTACTACTGTAGATGGCTGGTGCTGCTTTCTCTGGAAAGAAAAAAATTGAGCAGTTAGTAGGCAGTTACTGTAGTACTGTCAAACTAGTCTATACTGGAACTACTGTATACTCTGACTACTGTTAAATTCTATGTACTGTAACCTGATGGCTGGTGCTGCTCTCTCTGTAAAGAAAAAACTGTAACTACTGTATACTCTGACTATCTGGAAAGAAAAAATCTGTGCCATACTTTCCTGATGCTTGGTCTATATATTTATTGCAGCGTTCTACGGTGAGTACATCGTTCCAAAAACTCATTATGCCTTTCAACAACTCGTCCTTTTTTGGAGGGTTTCGCCACTTTCCGGATATGGTCCTTCAGCTGATGCCAGACCATTTCGATCGGATTGAAGTCTGGCGATCTGTCATTGGAAAAAAAGGACAATTGGTTTAAGAGATAAAAACAGTGGGGAACAAAAATGGGACACGGTCTACTGCACTTACTCCGCTGGCGTCTTCACCCAGTTGATACCACGCTCAAGGATATGCGCTGTTGACGCTAAGTGCTTCGGATTGTTGTCCTGGTAGAAGCGGTGACCATTGGGGTACTCGCGTGTGATGTATTGCACTGTCTCAGAGACAATGTTGTCTTGGAAGAAAGCTTTATTCATGATTCCTATAGCAAGAAAAGAAAAGTGCTCAAAAAACTGCACAATAGTACAGTACAGTGCATACAGTAAGGCAAAACTAGTAAAGTACAGTGCATAAGGCTACATTATATTTGATATATTTTACCTTGAAAGATGACAATGCATCCTGGTCCACGCCTAGAGATGGCACCCCACACATGCAGCTTCACGGGGTGTTTTGGCCACGGCTTCAAAGATATGCAGCCTTTTTTGTGGAATGCAAAGCTTGCAAATCTCTCCAGCGACACAGTAGACTCATCAGTGAAGATGCAATCCTGGAAAGTCTCCCCACTGTCGATCCATGCCTGGGCCTGGACCACTCTTTTGATTTTGTTTGCGTCCCGTATCATGGGGTACGCTCTGTAATGACAAGGAATACAATTTTTTTGCGGTACAGTACAGTTTCCTAAACAACACTTTTACCTCCTGTACTGTCCAGTACTAACTTCACGTGTCCATATTTCCATCCAATGCTGCGTCTCATCTTCTTTATGCTGCTCTCGGATACAGTCAGATTGTGCTTTTCCTGCAGAGCGTATTTGACCCTTAATGCACTCCTCTCATCATTCTCCTCACTTATTTTGTCCACCAGAAGAGTTGTCTCCCTACAATGTAAAGAAAATATATTGTTTTATTAATATGCAGCAATATAAAATGTATATAAATATAATGTTGTAATATAAATACAGTATAAATATACCAAAAATATATACTGTTGTACTATAAATATAAATATACAAAATATATATACTGTTGTACTATAAATATAAATATACAAAATATATATACCGTTGTACTATAAATATAAATATACAAAATATATATACCGTTGTAATATAAATATACATCCTATATATACCGTTGTACGATAAATATAAATATACAAAAAATGTATACTGTTGTACTATAAATATAAATATACAAAATATATATACTGCTGTACTATTAATATAAATATACAAAATATATATACTGTTGTAATATAAATATAAATAGTACATCCTAATATACCGTTGTACGATAAATATAAATATACAAAAAATGTATACTGTTGTACTATAAATATAATATACAAAATATATATACTGTTGTACTATAAATATAAATATACAAAATATATATACTGTTGTAATATAAATATAAATATACATCCTATATAATGTATATCGTTGTACGATAATTATATAAATATACAAAAAATGTATACTGTTGTACTATAAATATAAATATTTAAGCACCATGTTCCCTACTCTTTGAACTGCGACTGGGCCTTCAAAGTGAACTACGATGGGAATCGCGTAAAAAAGGCGCTTCCTGTCAATTTAAGGAAAAACATTCTGGATGAAATGCGGCGCTTTTATCCAATTACAGATCCTGTAATTAAAAGCGTTCGAGACTGCATTAATGGCGTTTTGCGCCATGCATGGATTCGGCCATGCATGGACAATGTGGAGGACTTTCTGTAAGACCATACTGTTGTGCTGAACTGTATTGTACTGTACATGTTTTGACCTGCTGTACTTAAACAAAGGAGATGTTGTTGTGTGTTTTTTTACACAAGACATGCACAATTCCAGTCTGTGACAGGGTGAAGTCAACCCCTATCAGTTATGCCTGGGAAACATATGTCTGAGTGCTTCATCCAGCACTCATAAGGGTTAACTCAGGTGGAAGCTAGCTAATCATGATGTAAGCTGACACCTGAGAGCCAGCAAGGTAGATAAGGATCTTGTTACCAGCAGTAGCTGCCTGTCTCAGATGAGAGCACATGGATAGATGTGCTGCTAGCCAGAAGGATACAGCACACTACTTACTGCAGCCAAAGTAAGATTTCTTTCATTTGTTTGCATGACTGCTTAAAAAGACTCTTACGGTTTGGGTATGGTTTAGCCAGCCAGCCTGCTAGCTAGGACTGGTGTGTTAGTCAGTTTTCTCCCAACGTGGAGCAGGATTTATTTGCTTAAAGGGACAGTGTACCCGCATGTTATGTTGCTGTGGAGAAATAAAGCCACTGAACGTTTTCATTTATCCTGAAACTACACGTGTGGACTGTTCCCTGACCTCGGCTACAGGCCGTCCTGCCACACAGTCCCTGGGGGCCGCAAACAGGCACGGTTTTCAAGGCTGTCCTGAAAACCTGCCCTGTTTGCTGCCCTCGAGGACTGTACTGGTGCAGGTCTGACTGACAGTGTTGCGCACCATCCCACTGTACTGTACTGTATACTGTGTTTCTTTAATAAAGGAGATGTTACTTAAAATGTTTCAACATTGTACAGTATTTATAAATAAATGTTTTTGTACTTACTCCACCAATAAAAGAACATGTTCATTTGTCTTACATTGTTTCCATTTGCTCCTTTGATAGTGTAACAAATGTCGAGGCTTACTGCACTGTTTTTTTAATGCCAGATTGCAAAGCCGCAAGATCGGCAACATAGTCAAAAAAGGGCAATGATCGCGCAATTGGCGTGGGAACTAGGGCCTCGGTCAAGTTCACGGCCAATTGGCGTGGGAACTTCTGTTCTAGGGCACCTAAAAATAAAATTCATTTTGCCCATAGATGTTAGGAACCCCCTCACTTGACCCCAACAGGGTCCGACCAGTAATGGCGACGAGAAAGGGTCACGCCGGCGAGGAGGGTCCTATCATTGACCGTAATGGCGGAGAAAGCCGCGCTGCTTTGAAACGGCTAAGTCAGAATGAGCAGAAACCTGGTACCCATAACTCCAGTTCTGTTCAACCTAGAGGGCTCAGATTCGGTCACCATGTAGTCCTAGTTCCGGCAGGATTGCATTGCAAATAGCGACCCTCTCGTGGCAACAGAACGGAGTCAGGGTAATGGCAAAGTTTAGGTTTCTGCCATTGACTTGCATGGCAGAAAAAGCCACTTTTGTAATGTGCTTTTAAACTTTATTTTTGTATCTCCGTTTCTGGGGGATGTGGATGGCTGATATTTGGCCACTATGGCAAGGGCCCTTCCGCATGAGGACCAGGCAAATTTCAACCCGCTCAGACCCACAGAACGGATTATTTTAAATTATATTTATATATCTATATATTTATATTTTAAAGATATTAAAGAATGTATTGTATTTTAGGTCGAGGACTGTAGTGGTGCAGACTGTTTTGCACACCATCCCACTGTACATGTATATTGACTTGTCGTTCTTTAATAAAGATTGCGTTTTGCTTTTTTTGTGAATTAAGAATTTGTTTTTAAAACATGTGACTGTAAACCATACTGACTGACAAATGTTTTCACACATGTAGCAGTAAACCATACACCTGTTGATGTTTTGAATTGCTGTGCACTTAAAATGTTTCAACATTGTACAGTATTTGTTAATAAATGTTTTTGTACTTACTCCACCAATAAAAGAACATGTTGATTTGTCTTACATTGTTTCCATTTGCTCCTTTGATAGTGTAACGAAATACAGTGTTTCTAGAATGTCGAGGCTTACTGCACTGTACTGTATACTGTAGACATGCTCAGTATACTGTAAGAGTACTAAAAAAAATAGAAGAATAGAAATACACAAACTGTACTGTACAGTATGTATTGGCACTGTATACTGTAGAAGACACATAATGTAAGTGATACTGTACATGTAGAATAAATGCATAGTTTTATTTTTTCGGGTTTATTACACAGTATACTGTACGGCCGGAAAACATCAGCATACAGTACTGTTTCAGGTACAGTATTCTATCCTAATCAATAACAAGGGCAAAAAAAACGTAGATGTGGGGTTTTAAATCTGATTCAGCAATGTGCAGGCATTGTCACACAACGCGATGTTATCCATCGAAATCCCCCCATTAGCCGTTTTCTTTTCTGAGGAAAAACAAAAAGAAAAGTTTTAATGTACAGTAATGGTCAGCCCCCTAAAGAAGTACCCAGCCAGCCCCACCAATAATTTTCTCCTGTTCGCATGCGCCTAGCGTTCCACCAATTGTTCAGTATCTGCAGTACAGTACTGTAGAAGCCGCTCAGCCAATGATATTGCTTACAGGAGAATCGCTTGACTTTGGAATCGCACCGATATTTATACAGTATTGTCAACAAAAAAAAAACACAGAAAATAATACGGCAACAATACTCACCATAGTATTTCCCATTCAGCTGGCGCCGGCGCCGGTCCAGCTTTCTTGATCATCCACGTCGATAGTTTGCAGCAGGACTAGTCCACCTGTAGTCAGCTGGTGAGGCTGGAAATTGCTTAGGTACATGCTAGCTTCATCGAAACTGCACGCGAAATCCGGCTCAGCCTCAGGCTCAGGGTTGTCACTGACGGCGGGACCGTCATTGGAAGCCGGTGCTGGTGCATTGCTTGGCAGCGACTGTCGTTCCTTAGTTGGTTTTAACACGACCCTTCGCCTTTTGGCGCCTTCATGATCATAGATACCGGAAAAATCTGGTGATACACACCAATACCCTCCAACAAATTGTGGCTCAATACGATGAAAACAGGGATCGCTACATAACCTTTTCCTTACGCGGAAGCGTGCAGTATGAGGAGTTGGCGAAAATTTGTAAAAGTCATAGTTTTCGATAAAATACAGATAAATTTGAACAACTGTTGCCATCTTATCCTCTGTTGCATTAATCGCGGCACATATCAAATACGCGTAACTTCTGTCGGGTTTTTGGAAAGCGGGCTGCACTTGAACACTCATGGCGGGCGGGTCTCTGGAGAATACTGTAACCGAAACTGGTCTTTGTCTTTCTTTAATATGAGAAGCCTCAATTGATACATTTTTGCAAGAGGGAACCTGTCCTGCGCATCAGAATACCAGCAATTGCACCAGGGTGTCAAGCCGTCATGTATCTGGCTGAGAGGGAGCTAAATGGACCCTAGTGTGACCGGAGTGTTTGGAGAGGTAAAAAAGTTCAAAACTCTTACCTTAAAGCTCCACTCCGGTCTGGGTCTTGCTCTCTCCTTCCTCCAGCGTCCGCGTGCTGCCTTCAGTGCTTGTAGGTAGTAGGATGTGTGAAGAAGGCGCTACTGCGCATGACAGAACTGCTCAAAGTCCCGGATGAGGCAACAAACTTTATTGACACATAGGCAATGGGGCTACACCACGATCTCCTCCTCTACGCGTTTCACCCCTGGGAATGGGGCTTCGTCGTCACACATCCTACTGATACATTTTTGCAACCTCTTCCTTCAGTCTCAAGGCCAAGTTACAATAGCACACAGTGGTATCTTTTTTAAATGAAACACCTGCAAGTCGACACATTACTGAAGCGCATGCGCATTACAATTCATGAATATCTGCCATCTGGCGGACACGCGAAGCATTGCAACCTATTAAATCCGAACCATTATCAATAAACGCATCAACCGCGCTTCAGCCGGGCATGACCCGTGGCTGGGAACGCAAAATGAACGCGGCATGCGCCAGGTGAAGAGCGTCGCATTCCAGGAACAAGCCAGGGAAAAACCGGTGATTTGTTAGAATAAAAGCTGCCGCAGCAGTACATGCCCAGGGACCCTGAACCTTGTATAGGTGTTCAGGGGGTGCTCCAGCTATATGATAAAGCTGAGAGTGATTTATTGTGTAAAATGTTTAAAAGTTATTTCTAGAGAATGGCAAAGATGAAAAGGTAAAAACAGAAAAACCTGGGCACTAACCTACACAACCAAATCCCGCAAAAAATTAATAAAATGCGTAAGTTACCAGTGCACGAAGAGGTGCCCCCAGACAATAATAAGGGGAGACCTAGGTAGATAGCAAACCCTTCTGCTGCGACCCCAGTAGGGATTATCCAAAACCCTAGACAGGAGCAGTAAAACAAGGAACAAGGGGGAGCAAGGGTTTAAAGAACAATTACAATCAGAGTTCTACACACGAAGAATACACAATGAGGTCAGGTACAATGAGCAGAGGGGGGGGGGGGGTAAAAAAATATATATATCACAAGATACTTACACGGCCAAGTGTAAGTACAGGTACAATGAGGGGTATCTGTAATGGTCAGTCTTTCCTTCCCCAATCCAAACAGCAGGAGAGCCGTGATCACTAGCTGGCAATGAAGACCCTCACTCTGTCAGTCTTTTCAAAGCTCCCGCATGTAGTGGTATAGAGATGGTGAGGCAGGCGTGTTATCAACAAATCGGTATATTTATTGGTAAGGTATACAAATAACAGTGCACTCACATAAAAAAAAAGCTCCCAGGTCGGCGTCCGTAGTGAAGTGGCAAGCCCTGCATCGAAGATCCCTGCCGCCGCGTCTGGAGGACAGGGGAGTGTAGTGATGACGTGCGGCTGCTTGCAACTGCTACAGAGGCCCCCGTGGGACAGAAACAAACGGCATGTAGGAGCACAGCATTTGCATCATAGTGGAGAATAGGTTCCAGACCCCTGGATTGTGCAGAGCAGCAGGTAATAGTGAGGCCTTGAGCTCACTCAGCCCCAGGAGGGGCAGAAGGCACGTCTTACTCCCAGCCAGGAGGAACTTGCACTGAAACAATTTAGACACTTCCTCTCTAAGGCTGTGCTTATACTGTAGTGCCGACAACGGCAATGCGATGTTGCGTCAAAAGAAATGTATTGAATCCGACGCATGCGGTTATAGTAGGCGCGATGGAGCGACGAGTGACGTAGCGACCAAAATCCCTGTAGTCAGTAGAATTTGGTTATTTGTACTGTGACGGTCTCACCATGTGACAGGCTATAAACTAATCAGATAGCTTCTGATGCAGGGAGAGGGGTTATTTGTGTGTGTGAGTGCAGGGAGAGGGGGGGATGTGTGTGTGAGTGCAGGGAGAGGGGGTGTGGGAGTGAGTGTGTGTGTGTGTGTGTGTGTGTGTGTGTGTGTGTGTGTGTAGAGAAAGGTGGGATGTGTGTGAGTGCAGGGAGAGGGGGGATGTCTGTGCGTGTGTTTGTGTGTGATTGTGTATTTGTCAAGTGAAACACTATATTAACAACTTTAAAATAGTAAATTCTCCCGTAATTTAAAGTTAAAGTAAAGTAAATCAAGCATGCAAATAGAAATTAAAACTCATCTCCGTTTCAGCCTTCCCCCTTGCTCTGATCTCCGCCCCTCTGCCTTCCCCCTTGCCTGACGTCACTCCCCTTGTAGCCAAAGATGTCTCAAAAACAGATTACAACTTTTGCTACGGAGACGGGTGACATCATCTGTAGCCGTATCCGGCACTATAAGCGCAGCCTAAGGCTCAGAGGGGGAGGGCACAGCGTCTGCACCATGATTGGGTGTACACAGACTCCTGTTCACCTCCACCCCAGTCACTCAGAGAGTCAGCAGGAGGAGGGGTAAACCCACAGGATAACCTGCCACTGTCTGTAGATATCAGAACTTACGTGACAGGAAGGCAGAAAAATAGTCTGGACCAGCCATGGCTCTATAAACATCACAAAATAGAGTGATGCTAAGAGACTATTTCAATTAAGATTCAAAACACTAGTTTTTGAAATGAACAAATACTGTAGAATCTGTGATTGATAATTTATACTGGTAGAAATTTACAGAATGCATAAAAGTAGAAGAATGTGCAAAAAAAACCATTAAAACAAAAGAGAAAAAAAATTACATAATGAGGAAAACACCAACAGTTATTGGCTTTTATGACCTCTTTGGTGGTGAAGTAGAAGAAGCAGCAGGCATTCTCGAGTATAACAGATATTTTGTTTTATCAAACATCCTAAACCAGGTCTTTATCAAGATACAGGACTGAAATTTCTGTATTGTACTTTAATAATTAATTGTTCTATAGTAGAGTGTATGATTCAACAAATTACTACCACAGACTATTCAAATGCATAAACTGGATCGCTAAGCACCAATAGCAGAAGGGTTTTGTGATTCCCTTTTTTTTGTTACTAATTTCTGCCAAGGCCTTATGTCAATTGACAGGAAACATTCACACTTGACTTACCAAAAAATCTAACAATCAAACAATTTATCAACGTAGCCATTATTTTTTTGTGTTGAAAATAGATACAATATGCTTTCCTTTTCATCTTGTTTGCTCAGTCTGTACAGCTTGCACATACTGTACCTGTATCCTGCAAACCCATGTCAGCGGACCAAGAAAAAAAAGAGTATACAGTATAACATGATTAACACATATTAAGATCTTAAAAATATATAGCTAAGTTAAACATCTACCAAGTATTAGGTTACAATATGAACAGTTTGATATAATTTCATGTTGAACATTAAAAATCAACATATCACTTCTGTTGGTTCACTTTGATGCTTGCAGGGACTGCACCTTCAAGTATTCTTCTGCATATTTGTATTGTCTGTTAACAGATGTTTGCCTAAAAGCTATTACAAAGAATATTCTGAGTGCTGATATCTGATTGATATTGTTGCATCTTTGTAGAGGAAACAACTGGAGACTCTCCAGTGGAGAGATTGGAATGCGTGAGGCAGTTGTCTGAATCGCCTCAAAGCTTGACGAGACTTAGGGCTGTTTGGCATAAGTATCTAAGCTCTCCTCTAGCTAATGAAGGAATCGTAGTAAGGAATCCTAAATTCAAAGAGTCTCCACAAGTACTAGGAGGTCTCCTAATCTCCTGTTGGTCTAGTTACAAGTATTAAAATCTGCCACTAATGACGTGGTTTCACATTTCTCAGGCTCCTGAACCAGACCCGGTCTCCAAGACAACCACCTGATATGTTATTCCCCTGATAAGAGGTTTGAGAACTACAAAATACTTCTGTGGGACCAATACAGCTACCGGAACTCTGCACTGCTACAACAGATGTAGGGATGACAGTTTTATCTTTTACGACCCTTATTTGCTGTTAACAAGATGTGAAATATATTGTTAAATTGTCTCCTTTGCTTGTATTTCTGTTCTTCTGAGACACAGGAGGATGTTACAGGAAGGTCATGTCTCAGTCTCTACAAAGTGCCACTGGAAACCGAAACTAGTATAGGTAAAGTGCTGTGAACTCAATTTGACCTCAGTGGGAATGTAAAATTTTTACCACAGCCAGACAATATGACTTATAACTAGATTAACAGTTGGGTCCATAGTGATTTTCATTGTTTCAATCAAGAACAATTTAGTTTTAACACAAGATTACAACTGCGTTATACAGTATACAGGCATACCCTCTTTAAGTACACTCACTTTAAGTACACTTGCGAGTAAGTACATATCGCCCAATAGGCAAACGGCAGCTCACGCATGCGCCTGTCATCACGTCCTGAACAGCAATACCGGCTCCCTACCTGTACCAAAGCTGTGCGCAAGCGGGGAGACTATTGAGCCTGTTACAAATGCGTTATTTACATCAGTTATGCACGTATATAACGATTGCAATACAGTACATGCATCGATAAGTGGGAAAAGGTAGTGCTTCACTTTAAGTACATTTTCGCTTTACATACATGCTCCGGTCCCATTGCGTACGTTAATGCGGGGTATGCCTGTATCTGGTAAATTGTGTGCTCAACTTCTGTTACTTCTGTGCTTTTATTACATAATCACAATCGCACATCATGAATTATAAGCTACTTCTGAATTTACAGTGTAACCAAGCACAACCTACATAGCAGATCAAACTACAAGTGTTATTTAGTAGGCAGTTGTCGGTGGTCTCCACATATATTCTCAGTGTTTCCAGTAATTATCAAAGATTAAAATATTTATACTCCTGGGTTATTTTACAAATAGTGAACTAGATATATTGAGATATATTAAGATTTTCTGAAATACTACCAGTGCCATGAACTACCCCAGGGAGACAGATTGAGATTAAGCATGTTAATACAGTATGTGGCTAAGAAAGTGGTGTAGGAAGGAGGGATTTGGATTTTTAGAGCACTGGGATTCCTTTTCTGAGGTGCTATCTTTATGGTAGCGATGGATTGCACTTCCTTGAAGAGGGATCTTCTGTGGTAGGGGGGAGGATTTTCAAAAGGTTGGGGGAGATTTTTAATTAGGAAGGAGGGGGGATGGACAAGAAAAAGATAATGAACTAGACAGAATAGAAATCAGCCCCATAGTCCTAAGCGTGGGGCCAACATGAGCAGGGGACAAGGCTCTCCTTCACCTCCTCAGTGCTCCCTAGCTGCTCTCCTTTCTGCCAGCACGAGTGGGATTGACGCGGTTAGGGGGTGGGAGGAGGAGCCGCAGCGGGGTTAAAAGCTCAGCTGGGAGGGAGAGTATGGTCAGTCAACTGCATACCAGCGATTTGAGCAGCATTGTGCAGGGCGCCTCTGTTCCATACCCACTCTGTGCTCAGTGACTCCACGTTGCGACGGAAGTCGGATAGCCTTTCTCCTGTCCCATTGAGCTTGCTGGTATGGCGCTAACTCTGGTCCTGTTGTGCTCCGGATATGTGGGTTTGTGGGTTGTGTGAGGGGGAACTTTTCAGCAGCGTAGTGCCTTCAGCGTATCATCCCCACACAGCACACATATCCTCTTACAGCACTTCAGGCGGTCCTATCGCGCTCTGGGAAAGGGGGATCATGGGTTCAGAGATGGTAGGGGGGTTTCCCTTCTGCTTCACATTACACTAGGCACCTGAGCACACCTCAGACATCGGGTTGGGTTGGGGGGTGCTTCCTTCTGCTGCTACAATGTGATGGTGCTCCTCTCTGATCAGGAAGCGGACCCACAGGGCTGAGGTAGGGATGCAAATTAACCGACCAGAGACAGAGTCCTGTAAGAGTATCCGTAGTCGGTAAGCAGACAGGAGGTCAGGGCTGCCGGCAGTGGTGCAAAGTCCAGGCAATAGGCAAAGGGTCAGGGCAGGCGACAAGCAGCGAGGTCAATGTCATGGTCTGGGGTCAGAAACAGGGATTCCAAATGAACAGGCTAGTCTCGGAACAGAGGTTAGTATAGGATTGGTTGAACAGCAGGATCCAAAAAATAAGCATCGGTAGCATAGCAGGTAAAGAACCATAAGTGGATGATATCGCGGTATGATGATAGACAAAGGAAGAAACTGGAGGGGAAAGATGGACACTGTGAGAGGTAGAAAATAAAGTTGTCCTCCAGCGCGTGGTCTTTTTGCTCTTTTCTTCCTTACACTGGCGACACACTTTATTCGAGCTTGGCTAGTCCCACGAATTCGGGTATACCCGGGTGTATTGAGGTTTGTGACTGTTTTCTGCCCGAGTGCATTGAGTTATTTTCCAAGCAGGGATTGAAGCATTTTATTCCCGCTGCCTGCAATACTGCACAGTATATATATATATATACTGCATTACAATTCATGAATTTATGTCATCTGGTAGACAAGCGAAGCATTGCAGCCTATTAAATCCTAATCATTATCATTTAACAGATCAGCCGCCCATCAGCCAGGCATGAACCCAGGCTGGGAAGGCAAATGCAACGGGGCTTGTCAGAGGTGAGGAGTGGCGCATTCCAGGTATCTGCCAGGTACATACCGGGTATTTGCTCGAATAAAGTGTGTCGGTGCAGTATGTAGAAAAAAGACAACAACAAAAAACACAACACACAAGTGGTATAATAGGCGTCGACACTCAGTATCTTAATCTATAGAGAAGTAGAGAACTTGACACTTGCCTCTGTATTTGTTCCCGTAGTGCATACTCCTCTATTTTCCTTCTGCTGTTACCTTAAAAAGTGGAGAGAGGCATAGCATAATACTGTTTATTACAAAAATAAGGGAGGTGAGATAAAAATACACTTACAAACGACCAACCACATGGATTGTAATGGTTTCTATTGCTGCAAGTGTCTTTAAAAACTTCCTGGCTGGAGCTGCTTTTCAGTCACTTTTTCTCAACTCCTGACTTGTCTGTCTGAGTCCACGGGGATGGGAGGCTTTCTCAGATTCGTGCACAGTCTGTTGTGCCTCTCCGTGTGCAGAGCTCCCTGCTGTTTGTCAGTGTTGGTTAGCTGATCCGCAGACTCCACAGGTATGGTGGCTCCAAAAGACCAAAAAGGGGATGTCCACATCAAACTCGTTTCCCCTGGTTTGGCTTCATCAGTGATGTCATCGTGGGTTAATGCAGTGTTCTTTATAGTGGCAAAACTAGACCATTCCCCAGATAATAACATCCCTACAACACACCACCGCACCAAATGCTCCACCCTCCCCGGTAGTTTTGACCCTCATGTTTATATCGATGCTATAGGGGTCCCAAGGGGGGTGCCCGACCAGTTTAAAGCCAGGGATCAGGTTAAAGCAGGATTTGAATCTCTGATTCCCATAGTTACCATCAATAAAAACGTTGATTGGATTAATTATGTGTATTACAACCAACAACGGTTTGTCAATTACACCAGAGATGCATTACAAGGTATTGCGGACCAATTAGCTCCAACATCTTATATGACCTTCCAGAATAGAATGGCTTTAGATATGATTCTAGTCTGAGAAAGCCTCCCATCCCCGTGGACTCAGACAGACAAGTCAGGAGTTGAGAAAAAGTGACTGAAAAGCAGCCCCCGGAAAGAAGTTTTTAAAGGACACTTGCAGCAATAGAAACCACCACAATCCATGTGGTTGGTCGTTTGTAAGTGTATTTTTATCTCACCTCCCTTATTTTTGTAATAAACAGTATTATGCTATGCCTCTCTCCACTTTTTAAGGTAATAGCAGAAGGAAAATAGAGGAGTATGCACTACGGGAACAAAAACACAGGCAAGTGTCAAGTTCTCTACTTCTCTATAGATTAAGATACTGAGTGTCGACGCCTATTATACCACTTGTGTGTGGTGTTTTTGTTGTTGTCTTTTTTCTACATAAGGAAGAAAAGAGCAATAAGACCACGCGCTGGAGGACAACTTTATTTTCTACCAATCTTATGTAATGGCTTTTCTGGCCTAGCCTGACCCACCCAATCTCACATTGGCCCCTGTGGTCTAACCAGTCCCCATTACAGTGTAGTGTCTGGTGGTGCACCTGTTGGCAACAGGACTCCTGAGTCTCCCGCATGATGTTGTGTGGGGATTGCCAACCCAGACAGGCAGCTGAGGTAGTGTGCATGAGTCCTACCTTGTGGATGGTCCTGGTGAGGAACTCCTCTGTGGTGCACTCCTCTGTGTAATCACTCCACACTTACACACGAGGGTATGAGTTAACAAGATCATCTTTATTGACTTGCGGCGGGCTAGATGCCCCTCCCAGTGGGTGTACTCAGCCGCTCATGTTCACCGCACTTCCCTTTGAAAGGTGTCCTTTCCCAAATTTGGTGGATTCCCTACTGTATCTCCCCTCAGGGAGATAGTCCCTGTGCCAGGTCCCTGGTCACACTCTTATAAGCTGTCTCCTCCCAAGCCTGTACTCAGACTTGTTCCTTGTCTCATAACCTCTGAACCACCTTCCAACCACTCAGCAACAACCTAACTTTTGAGCAGTGCTGTGCCTTATGTATCCTCTGGGGGCTGGCACAAATCTGACATCACTAATCATGGATTCAGAGCATGTGACCACTCCCATCCATACATAGGGCACCTCACCAGGGTGTGAGGGCAAACCTCCATAATTACTGCTGGCATGCCCATAACTTACCAGGCCTTACTGTCAGCAGGAGAGATGACTGTAATCCATTTTACAGCATAGTTACACTTATATAAGGAGGAGTTTGAATTACCTCCTGGGACACCAGCTGCGGGACTTTATTTATTGCACCTCATTAATAGGACTAGCGCCACTTTTATTTTTATTTTTTATTGTATATCTGTATTCTCAATTGTTGGCTGCACCTATAAACATGGAGAAAACCTCTCTATATTACAATAGAATGCATAGAGAGCTAAGGTTAGACGAGGTATTTGATGTTTCATGTGATGAAGAGTTAATCACGACAGATGAAATACAAAGCAGTCCCCTGTTGGAAGATATGTGTCAGGGTTCTGCTCGCCACAAACCAGGGTCGGACCGCGAGGCTGAGGTGGGGTTGTAAAAGCACCGACCTGAGACCGCGCAGGCTGATCCGGATTGCGCAGTTCGTAGTCATATGTAGCAGGATCAGAATTGGAGAAGTCAGCATCGTCGTTGTACAAGCCAGAGTCAGGACAGGAGACGTCAGGATAAACATTGTCCAAGCAGGAGTTCGGCAACAGGGAGTCAGGAAAGCTCTGCTTCAGCTTAGGAGCGCGGGGGTGGCCTCTGCGCGTGCGGCGACCATGGCCCATGGTACTGGTCTCAGGAGGTGGAAGACAGACCAGATATACACACCGCCTAGCTGCCCGGGTAAACCCGTGCACAGCGCAAGAGTCCTGAGCGGGCTGGGGAATCCTCTGTTTCAGCGCAGGAACCAGGACACGGCCTCTCTAGATTAGGGAAAGAGTAGGCCCCCGGAACCAGGAAGCTGAGATCACACCGGGAAAGGAAACCTCTGCTCAGTGCAGGAATCCAGGAGACTGAAGGACGCAGGGACGAAACCTCCGCTTCAGTGCAGGAATCCAGGAGGCTGAAGGACGCAGGGACGAAACACTCGCCTTCAGTGCAGGAATCCAGGAGACTGAAGGACGCAGGGACGAAACCTCCGCTCTCGTGCAGGAATCCAGGAGGCTGAGGACGCAGGGACGAAACCTCTGCTTCAGCATAGGAGAACAGGAAGCTGAAGGACGCGGACGGAACCTCCGCTTCAGCACAGGAGAACAAGCGGGGCTTCAAGGAAGCTGAAGGACGCAGGACGGAACCTCCGCTCAGCACCAGGAGAACAAGCAGGAGCTTGTGGCAGAACAGGTTGTGACATCCAGAAGGACTATGCTCGGCAAGGAGCATTATGGGAAAGCAATACTTAAAGGCCAGCGGGCCAATCCCCAGCGGGAGTGTGAAGGTACTGCTCCAATGAGTGAATGCAAGTATAGGTTGCAGTGATATGCTGCACAGCTGCAGTAGATACCAGAGGGAGTGTGTATTGCTTTGGTGAGTGAATCCAGGCTGCAGCAAACATCAGGAGAGCTGTTCCAGAACTGCACCGGTCTGCAAGGTAAGGCAACCAGTAAACCGCGGAGCGGATTCCTTACAGTACCCCCCCCTTCACGCGAGACCTCCGGGCGAACATGAGCACTCATAGAGTTGGAGGACCGGGAATTGTTGCTGAACCGTCTAGGATTGGGGTTAGAGTCATGCTCCCGAGACTCGTGGTTAGTCCTTAGTGTACCCCCACCCCCCGGTGAAAACTGTGGCCAGACAGGACCATCCATGGGCCTTAGGGACATTGAGTTGTTCCTAAAATTCTTTAGGTAGAAAGGGCATCCGTAAACGAGCAGTTCTTTGGTGAGTACAGTTCTAGGATATGAGATTGATGGAAGAAACATCCTTGGTACATGGCTCGCCTCGCAAAATGTCTTGGAAATCCAGGGCTGTGAAGAACCAGAGAGTTCCAGAGCAGAAACGGCAGAAGAACCCCCACTGAAAGCCCAGTCTTTAATAAAGGAACCTGAATCTAGGATCAGCGGCCCTGATAGTTGATCGAATACACCAGAAGGAACTTTGTAACAGAAAAACTCTTGGCTGACCACTGCATGTTGGAATCTGCGAGGAATTTTTCCTCTAGAAGGCTCCCAGGTAATGGTTAGTAAGGGTATAGGCTGGTTGGAGCATCTCCCGGTATTGGTATGGAAGGTGACAAGGCAAGCAGTAAACCAGGCATAGGAACCGAAATCTTGGGATACGTACAGAGTATTTCCAACTGAGAGGAAATAACAGGGGCAACCGAAAATTCCGAGGGACAAAACCATGGTTTAGCAGGAGCAGAGAAGCAAACAACAGTAGAGCTCTTCAATACCGGTAAATCTTCATTGGGAGATAGTATTGTCAGTGAATCAGGAATAGTCCTTGGGATTTTCAAATCAGTAGCTTGAGAAAAAGGCAGAGCCAGGGTAGTGGTGGGAGGGAAGCTAACATCAGAAGCTGAAGTCTGTACCTCAGTGACAGGGACCTGAGAATCAACCAGCAGCAAGTATGAACTATGAAAACTCTTAATGACAGGCACCTTAGGAGTACAAGAAGTCCTCTCTAAAACTGCAATGGCCCTAACCACAGGGGTACCTAACCTGAAAAAAACATGAATAGGTGTGTTTTCTAGTGCAAAATCTCTGATCACAGGACTCCTAACCGATAGTGAGGGTGTCTGGGTTTGATTAGAGAAAAAATCAGATGTATTGATACACTACCGACACACTTAATCCGAGCAGGGCTAGTTCCGCAAGCCGGGGGATGCCCCGGCTTGCTAGCCCCACTCCCTCGGCGTGCCGCGCGTCACCGATGCGCGGTCACGCGTCATCGGGTGCCAGCGCCCCCTGCACGCGCGTCCAGGGCTCCCCGAGGGAGCCCTGGTGTCCCGTGATGTGGGGGACGGCGGCAGGGGGTTCCGGGGGACCCGGCGGACCCGGCAGCGGGAGGGAGAGCGCCCCGATCGGAGGGCGCTCTTCCGCTGCTTCGGCGCGCGCCCGGCACCCTCCGGCGCGCGCCAGGTTAGTGCTGCGGCCGAGAATGGGCAAATGCTCGAATAAACTCGGCCGCAGCAGTAAGTGACTTAGAAACAATTACTGAGGTTCTAGATTTGCTGGACATGTGAGAAAAAATACCCTTTAAGACAGGAGCTTTAATTTCTTCCCAGAGTAACCTCATGTTTGCTGGGGCATATTTAGACACAGTACTGAGGGACTGGGTTTCAGCAAAGGCAGGACAGCTAAAAAGCTCAGATTTAAACCCCAGGACTTGTGATATATGCATGGTGACCTCAGACAGTACTAAGGGAGTGACCACAGTTATGCTGATCCCTGGAGGATTAGCCTGGACAGAGAAATCAGGGAGACCCCCAGACAGGATACTCATTGTAGGAAGAGCTTCAGAATCAGAAGGAGAATCATTACCTCTCAGAGTCTCAAAACTAGTAAGACACAATTCAGCGAAAAGGGAAACCGTGTGCAAGCTTTTTACTAATCTATATGAAAAAGCGTCACTATTGGGAGAAAACCGTGCGTCAGCAAACATTCCTGGGAACACAATATGAACCCCAGGAGGGACATACAGACTACTGTATGCTTTTAACCCTAAGCTTAAAGAGGATGAGAACTCAGACAGTACACGGGGGTTAATCATAACTGTACTGGTCTCTGAAGTAGGTATTTGGTAAGGAATGTCTGGGAAACCAGAAATTACTGCAGACTCCATAATGTGGGAACTATGCGCTGAAGCAGGGATCACCGCTATGTGGGCGACAGGCTGGTTCAGTGAAATACCCGGGAGAAGGAACTCTGCGACCAAGCTTAGGGAAAAACCTGACTCCTGAATACATTTATCAGGAACCAGAACTTTAGCCGAAATCTCCGGAGACGAAACTGCGGAAACTTGAGCTGAAGCAGGGGATTTATAGCAAAGAATATCCAAGGACTCCGTACGGTTATGGGAATCCCTCAATGCAACCTCTGCTGTCTGACTTGTGGACTCATTCTCTGAGGCTAAAACGAAGGCATTAACTTGGAGGCAGCAAGAATTTACAGGGGTTAATGCAGACAATGCCTGAGAGTAAAACATAGGTAATCTTCTCTCTGTATTAGGAGAGACCAGGAATCTCTCCTCTGGAGTTAGGGGCGTGACCATGACTGACAGAGAACAGGGATTTACCAAAGGAAACTCAGAGAGCTGCCCCACAGGGGTTAATACAGAAATTACCCTGGGAACAGAACTTAGGGATTCTTTCTCTGAAGGGGAAAGCGCACAGGACTGCCTAGCAGAGATTAAAGCTGGAAAACCCTCAAGACCTAAAGAGAGGGATTCAGAGCTAGAAATAGGGGAACTAAGGGACTTATTCTCTGATACTAGAACCTTAGTGTTAGTTAGTGAAACATATGTGTTCTCCAGGGGAACCTCACAGGACTGATCGGCAGGGGTTAAAGCTGGAAAACCCTCAAGACCTAGAGAAAGGGCTTCTGAGCTAGAAATAGGAGAACTAAGGAACTTATTCTCTGATACTAGAACCTTAGTGTTGGGTAGAGAAACATATGTATCCTCCAGGGGGACCTCACAGGACTGATCAGCAGGGGTTAACGTAGACATATCATTGGTGTCAGGGAACCCAGGCATACAATCAGAGCTAAGGACTGTGGCAGTTACTACGTTAGAAGATATTGCTAATGGGTTCGTTTGGTCATCTCCCGGAGAGGGAGATACGTCCCCCGGTTTAGCGACAGGACTGGAAGCAGAGAAAACCCACCAGTGGACGGCGTTAGCGGCCAGGGGGCGATCCAGTTTTAACAAGCAATCATCCAATACCACGGAAAGTACATGCAGCGTGTCGTGAGCGAGAGCCACCATGACGGAAGGGTCCGGGAGTACTAAAGGAATGTCCAATGATAAAGCCAGGGCATTGAGTGTACTACAGGCGTTGACCAGTTCCACAGGACTCACCTTATCCCCAGTTAAAGGGGAATCAGGGGAGAAAACACTGTTTTCACTGGCCAGAACACTGGCCAGATACTGTTTTAAGTCTCTGAGGCAGTAAGCCTTACAAACCAGATCATTACGGCATTTCTTTTGCAAGGGAGTTAAGCCCTCCGACATAAACGGATCTTCCATCAGGGGTATTATATCGCACAAATAATCATTCTCAAACTGGGACTGGTCTTCAGACCGGGACTGGTTTTTAGGAAAAAACTTACCAACCCGCACCTCAGCGGGGTCCGAGTTTGTGCGGCCGAGCATACTGTCAGGGTTCTGCTCGCCACAAACCAGGGTCGGACCGCGAGGCTGAGGTGGGGTTGTAAAAGCACCGACTTGAGACCGCGCAGGCTGATCCGGATTGTGCAGTTCGTAGTCATATGTAGCAGGATCAGGATTGGAGAAGTCAGCATCGTCGTTGTACAAGCCAGGGTCAGGACAGGAGACGTCAGGATAAACATTGTCCAAGCAGGAGTTCGGCAACAGGGAGTCAGGAAAGCCCCGCTTCAGCTTAGGAGCGCAGGGGTGGCCTCTGCGCGTGCGGCGACCATGGCCCATGGTACTGGTCTCAGGAGGTGGAAGACAGACCAGATATACACACCGCCTAGCTGCACGGGTAAACCCGTGCACAG
>WSYH01003766.1:33215-62117 GCA_036426205.1 Ascaphus truei
GGCAGGTCATGAAGCGGGCTGGGGAATCCTCTGTTGCGCGAGGAACCAGGACAACGCTCTTCTAGATTAGGGAAAGAGGAGCCCCAGGAACCAGGAAGCGAAGATACACAGGGAAACCTTCTGCTTCAGTACAGGAATCCAGGGGAACTGAAGGACGCAGGGACAAAACTCTCGCTTCAGTGCAGGAATCCAGGAGCTGAAGGACGCAGGGACGAAAATCCGCTTCAGTGCAGGAATCCAGGAGACTGAAGGACGCAGGGATGAACCTCCGCTTCAGTGCAGGAATCCAGGAGGGTGAAGGAGCAGGGACGAAACCTCTGCTTCAGCATAGGAGAACAGGAAGCTGAAGGACGCAGGACGGAACCTCCGCTTCAGCACAGAAGAAAAAGCGGGAGTGAAGGAAGCTGAAGGACGCAGGGGGAAACCTCCACTTCAGCAAGGAGAACAAGCAGGAGCTTGTGGCAGAACAGGTTGTGACATCCAGAAGGACTATGCTCGGCAAGGAGCATTATGGGAAAGCAATACTTAAAGGCCAGGGGCCAATCCCTGGCGGGGTGTGAAGGTACTGCTCAATGAGTGAATGCAAGTATAGGTTGCAGATAGTGATATGCTGCACAGCTGCAGTAGATACCAGGGGAGTGTGGTATTGCTTTGGTGAGTGAATCACAGCTGCAGCACACATCAGGAGAGTGATACAGAACTGCACCGGTGAAGTAAGGCAACCAGAAACGCGGAGCGGATTCCTTACAATTGTCTTTGAGTTCCAAGAAACTAGAAAAATCTCATAACAGTGAAATCAAACAGGTCTGGGATTTGGCATTAATAGAAAAGTATCTGGAAAAAAAAAGAATTCCACGGGGACTACGCCTTTTAAAAAACCCACCATAGAGCAGGAAAACATTAGTATAAAGATGGCAAAGGGTACTTGATAATTGCTCCTTTGAGTTATGCGCCGTTGTTATAGAAGCAGGGGCGAGACGCTTCAAATATTGGATAAGCAGATCCTAGAAACCCAGCCAAAACTAGAGGCATTGAAAACATGAAGATTTTGTGTATTGTAAACAGAAATTAAAGAGAGGCTTGATAAAGTGGAGGAGGAGACAATGGAAAGAAAAAGGAACAAATTTCTAAGAGATAAAATGATTATAAAGAGAAAAGGTATAGAGACTGGAAAGGTAAGGATGATAAAGTGGGTGATAATGCAGTAGAAAAACAGCGAGATGAGAATTATGTAGAAAAGAAGGTAAAGCAATTAAGAAAGATGTGCTAAAACAACTAGAAAGCAAAAAATGGGATAAGAAGAAAGACAAGGAGGCTGATAAGGGGAGAACGGAAGAACGCCAAAAAGAGGGCAATAGTTATCAGATAGACACGGAAGGAAATAGAAGATATCAAGCTAGGTATGGGGGGAATAGATATAATGGAGGTAGAAGAGAGAAGAGAGATATAGATCAAATAGAGAACATCAATAGGGCAGAGAGGGGAACAGATAGGAGGGAACCCTATAGAATATTGAGAAATATGAGCGATTTGAATCACCAAGAAGAGGGGAAAATATGGAAGGAAGAAAATTATGAGAGATATGAATCTCCTTTTTTAGGACAAAGGAGACAGGACGAGAGAGACAGAGAAAGTTCTACCCGAGAATGTGGAGAAGGAATCTCAGCAATTACAGGAAGAGAAGAAAGACAAAGGAAAGACGAGAGAGGATGTAGAGGGGGGAAGAGGAGAACGAGAAGGTAAACTCAAATAGTGAGATCACAGGTATTTTCAACCTTAGTGACCTCGTACTGGAGGAAAAAGAAAGAGAGTATTAAGCAAGGGTCTAATTTCGTCCCTCAAACAAGCATCAATGTTTCAATTATATTTATGCACAGAAATCATCAGGAGATTAACTCTAAAAAGATATTTCATGAATCCAAGGAGAAATAAGAGAGCAACCGATAGCACCTGGGAGAAGAAACAAGTAAATTTATACAGTACATACAACACTAAAAAACCCTTCCAATTCTTTCCCACCAATGTAGAGGCCCCTATTTGGAGACCTTCAAAATTTGTGGAAGAAGATCTAAAAGAGATCAATAACATAGAGGAGGAAAGAAGAAGAATAGAATGAACATAACAAAGAATGAAAAAGAAATCCTAGACAGATTCTCTAGAACAAGGAAGTGGTAATTAAACCAGCTGACAAAGGGGGGGGTGGATTGTAATACTGAACACGCAGGACTACAGTACATCACTGAAGCTCATGATTATTAGGAGACACAGAGACATATAAAAAACTCAAATTGAATCCAATAAAAGAATATGGTAAACAAATGCTGCATCTCCTAAATGATGGCTTGACACAGGGCATCCTAATAAAGAAAGAATATGATTATATAAACCACATATCATCCAAGATGCCCGTTTTCTACTACCTACCAAAGATTCATAAATCTTTAACAAACCCCCCAGGAAGGGCCGATCATATCAAGAATAGGGTCTCTAACCCAAAACCTGTCCTCTTACCTTGATACACTTCTTCAACCTTCCGTGAAGAAACTAAAATCACATTTAAAGAAACCCACACGGTATTGCAGGTATTGAATGATATAAAATGGGAAGAAAATTTTATACTAACCTGTGATGTAGCTTCATTATACACATGTTATAGAGCACAGACAGTGGTGTGAGGCAGATGACAATACAGTCGGAAAATAATGAAGCTATGAAGAAAGCCAAACAGAATTCATAATGATGGCTTTTATTATACTAACCATAAGTCTTCTGGTTTGAGTGAGGAGACTACTTCCTACAAAAAAGGGTACAGCAATGGGTATGAGGTTCGCACCAAGTTACGCAAATCTGTTTTGGGCTGGTGGGAAGATCAGACCATCTGGTCCAATAACCCCTATGGCGCGAACCTCGTACTATACCGACGCTACATTGATGATATTTTCATCTGGAAAGGAGACCAAGATTTGCTAATAACATTCTTGGAAGGATTGAATATGAATAATTTTAACTAAGATTACTACAATATCAGCCTTACAAATGTGGAATTTCGGATTTGCAAATTTTTATTGCGAATGGCCAAATCCACAAAAAACGCATTTCAAACGTTCATTGTAATAGACTACATTAGCGCCACTAGCTGTCACAAAAGGAGCTGGCTAGAAAATGTACCTCTTGGGAATTGCAGACGGCTAAAAAGAAATTGCACAAGGAAAGGATTATGAACTGCAAAGAGAACCCATGCGACAAAAAATTTATTGGAAGAAAAAAGATATAAGGATAGAGTAACAAACAATGCAATACAAAAAGTTAATGACTAGACAGAACAAAGATGCTAGAATATAAACTGACCCGCAGCTAATATAGGAAAGAGTAACCAAAGGATACCCTGTCACCAGATTTAATACCCAGTTTGGTGACATAAGGGTATTCTTAACAAACATTGGCATGTGTGCAGAAAGGACCAATGGCTCAAAGAAATCATTGGACCAAAACCGGATGTGATTTTTTCAAGAGCCCCCAACATCAAACAAAACTAGTACCCAGTTTCATAAATAACAACCAAAAGAGAACTGCTAGACCAAGCTTCAAAGGGGTTCATTAAATGCCTCAATTGTAGATAAAAACAGAAAAAACACAGCGCACAACGCTCATAGTGTATTAAAAATATATTGACATAAACAATAAATAAGGTGAGTATCGTGCGTACATCAAGATGATGTTAAAGCATTTCGGGATAATGTTACCCCACAACCAGTGGAAGCCGGATCAGAGCCTCACATGGATGTGGACGCTGGTTCTCGGACACAGGTTCCTGCTTGGGTACAGTAGCGACATATCTTATTGCACTAATACGGCGGATGCCGGGATCTGCCCCAGCTGCCGCCAGTAATGCACCAGCCGGCCGCGTTCCCCCACTCACCCCCCCCTCCTCCATCGCGCGCAATTTACACACGCTTTCCGGACCCCTGACCCCTTCTGCTCTGCGCCACTCTGCTCCCCGAACCCGCCTTACCTTAATGTCATCTCCAGGGGTGTCGGGGAAGCCTGGGGAAGCCGGGGAAGACGGGAAGCGGGCGCGCATGTGACTGTGACATCACAGTGCGCCGCCACGCGCCGCGGCTACCCGCTTCCCAGCACATACAGACAGCGGCTTTGCTCGAATAAGAGCTGCGCTGCTGCTTGTAGGTAGTAGGAGTCTCTGAAAGTTCTTTCTCCAAAATGAATCAACACGTATGCAGCTCTCCCATAGAATGCTGTGCTTCCAAAGCGGAGCTCCACGCCAGCTGAAATCCTCTCTCTCCCCTCCGTTCAGAACCCTTCCGGGTTGGTGATGTCACCACGGGGTCTCGCCAATATTGGCGCGTGTTTCACTGGTCAGCTCGCCGTAGTAGGACAGTACAGTTGAAGGCAATACTGTAATAGCTTTTCCAACGCGTTCGAAACCGTGGGTTTCTTCATCAGGGAAAACATAAGTGGTATTTAGAGGGTTTTAAATACCCCCACGCCAGTGCCTCATTGGCTCAGCTGACTAGATTCTCCCAATGAGAGAGTGGCGGGGAGGAGTCAAAAGGCCCGGTCTGCACGCATCACTAGTTGTCATTGACAACATAATAAACAAAATAAACTTTATTGACAAGCGAAAATAACATAATGCAACGCGATCGGTGATTCTAAAACAAAAAGAGGGATATTAATACATAGAAAAGAGAACAACATATTCAAAAGTGCAACAAGTAATGAACATACTTAAAAGACTTTTCCTCAAGATCATATAATCTAATTCACTAAAGAAAGAAGCACGAAAATAAAGCATATTACTCATATATAACACTGTAATGAAAGCACAATAGTTGTATATCATGCAAAAGTGCATTCTAGGATATATACTGCACCGACACACTTTATTCGAGCAAATACCCAGTATGTACCTGGCAGATACCTGGAATGCGCCGCTCCTCACACTCTGACAAGCCCCGTTGTGTTTGCCTTCCCAGCCTGGTTCATGCCTGGCTGTACGGGCGGCTGATCTGTTAAATGATAATATTAGGATTTAATAGGCTGCAATGTTCGCGTGTCTACCAGATGGCATAAATCATGAATTGTAAGCAGTATATATATATTAATACTGTGCGTATTGCAGCAAGCGGGAATAAATGCTTCAATCCCTGCTGGAAAATACTCAATGCCATCAGCGAAAAACAGCACAAACCTCAATACACCGGGTAACCGAATTCGTGGGACTAGCCGAGCTCGAATAAGTGTGTCGCCAGTGTACTAATAGCAATTTAAAAGGACATAGAACAAAAATAAAATATAAATACAGTGGCGACACACGTTATCTCGTTTGTGCGGCCGAGCATACTGTCAGGGTTCTGCTCGCCACAAACCAGGGTCGGACCGCGAGGCTGAGGTGGGGTTGTAAAAGCACCGACTTGAGACCGCGCAGGCTGATCCGGATTGCGCAGTTCGTAGTCATATGTAGCAGGATCAGGATTGGAGAAGTCAGCATCGTCGTTGTACAAGCCAGGGTCAGGACAGGAGACGTCAGGATAAACATTGTCCAAGCAGGAGTTCGGCAACAGGGAGTCAGGAAAGCCCCGCTTCAGCTTAGGAGCGCGGGGGTGGCCTCTGCACGTGCGGCGACCATGGCCCATGGTACTGGTCTCAGGAGGTGGAAGACAGACCAGATATACACACCGCCTAGCTGCACGGGTAAACCCGTGCACAGCGCAAGAGTCCTGAGTGGGCTGGGGAATCCTCTGTTTCAGCGCAGGAACCAGGACACGGCCTCTCTAGATTAGGGAAAGAGTAGGCCCCAGGAACCAGGAAGCTGAAGATACACAGGGAAACATCCGCCTCAGTGCAGGAATCCAGGAGACTGAAGAACGCAGAGACGAAACATCCGCTTCAGTGCAGGAATCCAGGAGGCTGAAGGACGCAGGGACGAAACCTCTGCTTCAGCACAGGAGAACAGAAGCTGAAGGACGCAGATTTCTTTCATTTGTTTTCATGACTCTTAACAAGACTCTTAGCAACGTTTGGGTATGGTGTAGCCGCCAGCCTCTATCGTAGGACTGGTGGTTAGTCAGTTTTCTCACCAACGTGACAAGAGTTATTTGCTTAAAGGGACAGTGTTATACCCGCATTTTATGTTGCTGTGTAAAACAAGCCACTGAACGTTTCATTATCTGAAACTCTCGGTGTATGACTTTTCCCTGACCCTCGCTCCAAGTCCGTCCGGCCACACATCCTGGTTGGCCGCAAACAGGGCAAACGGCTTTTCATGCTGTTTCTGACGACCTGCCCTGTGTTGCTTCCTCTCGAGAACTGTACTGGTGCAGGTCTGACTGACAGTGTTTCGGCACCCACCGCCCACTTACTGTACGTATACGGTTTGTCATATTAATAAGGGATTTACTTAAACATGTTTCGGCCATTTGACAGTATTTCTAAAATCCATGTTTTTTGTACTTACTTCCCACCCTAAAAGACATTTCATCATTGTCCTTACATTGTTTCCTCTTTGACCCCCCTCCTTGATAGTATACAACTTAGGCGAGGCTTACTGCACGGTTATTTTAATGCCCAGATTGCAAACCGCTAGATCGGCAACCTAGTCAAAAAAGGGCAATTGATCGCGTCAATTGCGGTTTGAACTATTGGCCTCAGGTCGGTCAATTTTCAACGGCCAATTGGCTGGTAACTCTTTTCTAAGGGGCACTAAAAATCAAATCATTTTGCCCCTAGATGTTAGGAACCCGCTCCCTCGATTACCCCCACGAAGGGTCCGCGACCAGTAATTGTCGGACGGAAAAGGTTCCCGCCGTCGCGGAGTGTCCCTATCATTGAAGCCGTACGTCGGAGAAGACCCCTGCTTTAAACTGCTACTCATCAGATGAGGCCAAACCCTGGTTAGCTGTACCCATAACTCCAGTTCTGTCAAACACCGATAGGGCTCAGCATTCGGATCCCCTGTAGTACCTATTCGGCCGGATTTGCCCTTGCAATAGCGACCTCATCGTGGCAACATACGTAGTCAGGTAATCTGGCAAAGTTTAGTTTCTGCCATTGACTTGCTGGCATAAAAAGCCACTTTTTTGTGATGTGGCATTTTAAACGTTTAATGTATATGTTCTTCTTCTCCGTTCATGGGGGATTGGAAATGCTGATATAATTATGCACTATGGCATGGCCCTCCATCCGCTGATGACGCGGCAAAATTTCACCACCCCTCAGACCCCAGAACTCGGATTAATTTTCCAATTATATTTTATATCTCTATATTATTTCTATTTAAAGATCTTTAAAGAATGTTTGTATTTTAGGTCGAGGACTTTAGTGGTGCAGGCTGGTGTATTGCACACCATCCCACTGTTACATTTATTTGACGTTGTCGTTCTTAAATAAAGATTTCGTTTTGCTTTTTTTTTTTTGTGAATTAAACATTTGATTTTTTAAAACATGTACTGTAAACCCATACTTACTGACACTGTTTTCACACTAGTAGCCAGTAAACCTACACCGGTGATGATTTTATTCGTGTGCCTATAAATTGTTTCACATTGTAACCGATATTTGTTAATAAATGTTTTGTACTTACTCCTCCACCAATAAAAGAACATGTTGATTTGCGGTCTTACATTGTGTCCTTGCTCCTTTGATAGTGTACGAATAACAGTGCGATTTCTAGAATGTCCGAGGCTTACTGCACTGCTACTGTATCTGCTAGACCATGCTCGTTACTGTAAGGTCTAAAACAAAAATAGGAAGAGCTAGAATACACAAACGCTGGTACTGGTGGACAGTATGTCTTGTCACTGTATAACTGGTAAAGACCATAAGTAGTGATACTGTACATGTAATAAATGCATGAGTTTATTTTTTTTCATCGGGGATATTAGTTAGTTACACAGATACTAGTTACGGCCGGAAAACATCAGCAACCAGTTCTGTTTCAGGTACAGTATCTATCCTAATCCATACGAAGGGCAAAAAAAGCGTAGATGTGTGGATTTAAATCTGATATTCAGCATGTTGCAGGCATTTCACACAACGCTATGGTTTCTATCCATCGAACCCCCCATTGGCCGTTTTCTCTTTTCTGAGGAAAAGACAAAAATGAAAAAAAACTAATTTAATGTACAGTAACAGTCAGCGGCCCCCTAAAGAAGTACCTCAGCCGAGCCCACCAAATATTTATTCTCCTGTTCCAGTCGCCTAGCGTTCAATCACCAATTGTTGCAGTATCTAGCAGTAGCAGTACTGTAAATGCTCGTCTCAGCCAATGATATTGACTTACCAGAGATCTCTTGACTTTGGAATCGCCCGAATTATAGCAAGTATTTCACAAAACAAAAACACAGAAAATATACGGTCGACCTACTCACCGATATAATTTCCCATTCATCTGACTTGGCCGGCCGCCGGTCCAGCTTCTTGATCATCCACGTCTATAGTTTTGAGCAACAGGACTAGTCCACTGTATCAGCTGGTTGGCATGCGAAATTGCTTAGTACATGCTAATCTTCATCGACACTGCAACTCGAACATCCCGGCAGCCTCAGCTCAAGGGTGTCACTATGACGGCGGGACCAGTCAATTGGACAGCCGGGTGCTGGTGCAATGCTTGGGCACGCTGTCTTCCTTATTTGGTTTAACACGACCCTCTACCCTTTTTGGCGCCTTCAATGATCATAGATAGCCAAGGAAACTCTGTGATCACCACCACTCACCCCCCCAAAATTGTGTGGCTCATACGATGAAAACACAGGATCAGCTACATAACCTTTTCCCTTACGCGGGAAGCGTGCAGTATGAGAGTTGGCGAAAATTCTGTAAAAGTCATAGTTTTCGATAAATACATATCAATTTGAACAACTGTTTGCCATCACTTATCTCTTTTAGTCCTGTTGCACTAATAATCGTCTGCCGGCAATAATCAAATACCGCGTACTTACTCTGTCGGGTTTTTGGAAGCGGAGCTTGCACTTGAACCTCATGGCGGGGCGGTCTCGCGTGCAGATCACTGTAACCGAACGGGTCTTGTCGGGTCTTTAATATGAAGCCGTCATGGATACAAATTGTTAGCAAGAGGGAACCTGTCCTGCGCAATCAGAAGTACCAGCAATGCAGCCAGAGGATGTGCAAGCACCGTCATGTGTACGGACTGAGGGAGCTAATGGACCCTCAAGTGTGACCGGAGTGTTTTGGAGAGGTAAAAAATGTTCAAAACATCTTACCTTTAAAGCTCCACACTCCGTCCTGGGTCTTTGCCTCTCCTTCCTCCAGCTGATCGCGCGTGCTGCCTTCCAGTGCGTGTAGTAGTAGGATGTAGTGAAGAAGGCGCTACTAGGGCATTGACGAACACTTCTCAAAGAATCCCTGAGGGCAACAAACTTTATTGACACATATGCACATGGGGCTACACCAGTCGACGTCCTCCTGCTACGCGTTTTCACCCCTGGGACTTCATGGGGGCTTACTCTTCAAGCGAATCCCGACCTGTGATACATTTTATGCAAACCTGGGGCTTCCTTCAATTCTCAGGCCCCAAGTTACACATGCACACATGGTATCTCTTTTTAAATGAAACACCTGCAAGTCGACACATTACTGAACGCGCATAGCGCATTACATTCAGAATTCGTGCCATCTGGCGCGACACGCGAAGCATTGCCACCTATTAACATCCGAATCCTGTATCCACATCACCAGTGCTCACATCCAGCTCTTCAGCCGGGGGACATGACCCTTGGCTAGGGAACGGCAAAATGCCACGGGCGGCATGCGCCAGGTAAGAGCGTCGCATTCCAGGAACAGCAGGGAAAAACCGTTGATTTGTTAGATAAAAGCTGCCGCCGCAGGTACATGCCATGGACCCTGAACCTTGTATAGGGTGTTCGGGGTGGCTCCAGCTATATGATAGAGCTGAGAGTGATTTATTTTGTGAAGATTTTGTAAAAAGTTATTTCGTAGAGAATGGCAAAGAGGAAAAGGTATAAAACAGAAAAACCTTGGAGCACTAACCTACACTACCACATCCCCAAAAATTACAAAATCGTAAGTTAACCAGTGCACGAAGGTGCCCCCGGCCCCACAGAAATAATAAGGGTAGACCTAGGGGTGATAGCAACCCTTCTGGCTAGCTGAAGACCCCAGGTAGGGATTACCAAACCCTAGAACAGGAGGCCGTAAAACAAGGACAGGGGGAGCAATGGTTTAAAATACCGCGTTACAATCAGAAGTTCTACACACGATAAGAATACACACTTGCAGGTCAGGTACAGATGACATGAGGGGGGCGGGGGGGGGGAATAAAAATATATAGATCACAATGATACTTACAAAAGCGTCCAGTGTAAGTACAGTCCAATGAGTGGTATCTGTAAGGTCAGGCGTTTCCTTCCCCAATCCAAACAGATCAGGAAGACCGTGGATCACTAGCTGGCACTAGAAACCCTCACTCTGTCAGTCTTTTTCAATAAGCTCCCGCATGTAGTGGTATAGAGTGGTGAGCATGCGTGTTATCAGCAATCGGTAATTATAGTTTTAAGTATACAAATAACATTGCCGACTCCACACTAAAACACAAAAGCTCCCAGTCGGCGTCCGCTTGAGTGAAGTGGCAAGCCCTGCATCGCAGATTCCCTGCCGTCCGCGTCGGGAGGACAGGGAGTGTATGATACGTCTGCTGCTTCCACTGCTAACAGAGTCCCCCGTGGACAGAACACAAACGCATGTAGGAGCACAGCATTTGCATCAGTAGTGAGAATAGGTTCCCAGACCCCGTGATTGTGCAGAGCATCAGAGTAATAGTGAGGTCCTTAGCTCACTCAGCCCCAGGTAGGGGCAGAAGTGCACTCTTACTCCCCTGCCAGATGAGACTTTGCACTGAAAACAATTTAGAAGACACTCCTCTCGTAGGCGATGTTCTATACTGTAGTGCCGACAACGGACGAATGCATGTTGCGTCACAAGAAATGTATTGAATCCGACGCAATGCGGATTATAGGGTCGGCAGTCCATGGAGCACCGAGTGACGTAGCGACCAAAATCCCTGTAGTCAGTAGATCTTGGTTATTTGACTGACTGTGCGGTCAACCATGTAACAGGCTAGTAAACTAATCAGACTAGCTTCTGATGCAGGGAAGGGGTGTATTTTGTGTTGTCGATGCGGCGTAGAGGGGGCGATGTTTGTGTGTGGTGAGTTCGGGAGAGGGAGGGTCGTGTGTGAGTGCGTGTGTGTGTTGTTTGTGTGCTGTGTGTTGTGTGTGTGTGTGTGTGTTGTGTGCGTGTGTTGTGTTGTTTGTGTGGTGTGTGTGTGTGTAAGAGAAAGGTGGGATGTGTGTGAGTGCAGGGAGAGGGGGGATGTCTGGTGTCGTGTGTTTTTGGTGTGTGATGTGGACTTTGGTCAAGGTGAAACCACTATACAGTTAACACGAACAATTTAAAATAGTAAAGTTCTCCCGTAAGTTTAAAAGTTAAAGTAAGTAAAGTCTAAAATTGGAAAAAGCAGAATTAGGAAAAAAACCAGGTCACGTCCCAAGATGCTGAAAAACCTCTCCGCACCTTCCCTCTTGATTCCGCCCCTTGGCCTTCCTCGCCTTTCCTGCGTCCTCCCCTTGTACCAAAGTGTCTCAAAAACAGATTACAACTTTTGCTATTTGCTACGAGACGAGGTGCACTCCATCTGTAGCCATATCCGGTCACTATAAGCGCATGCCTGAAGCTCAGAGGGGGGAAGGACGCCACAGCGTATCTGCACCATGATTGGTTGTTACACAGACTCCTGTTCACCCTCACCCCACGTCACTCAAAGAGTCAGCAGGATATCTGAGTTAATACCCACAGGATAACCTTTGCCACTGTCGTAAGATATCAGAACTTACCGTGAACAGGAGAGGCAGAAAATAGTCTGACCATCCAATGGCCTATAAACCATCACAAAATTATGGAGGATTGCTAAGAGACTATTGTCATTAATCAATCAAACAACCTACGTTTTTGAAAAATGAACATACTGAGACTATCAAGTCTGTGATTATATTTTACTGGTAAAATTTAATAATCTCAAATAGTACAGAATTTGCACAAAAAAAGACCATTAAAACAAAGAAGAAAAAAAAATTATCTTAATGAAAAACACCAACATTATTGGCTTGTTATGACCTCTGGTGGTGAGATGTAGAAGAACGCGGCAGGCTTCTCGATTATAACAGATCTTTGTTGGGTTTATCAAACATCCTGAGCAACCAGTTGTCTTTATCAAGAACAGGACTGAAATTTCTGTATTGTACTTTAACTATTAATTGTTCTAATAGTAGTAGTGTATGATTCAAAATTAACTCACACAGACTATTCAAATGCTAAACTGGACTCGCTAGCACCATAGGCAGAAGGGTTTTGTGCTTCCCTTTTTTTTGTTACTAATTTCTTCTGCCAGGCCTTCTGTCAATTGACAGGAACATTCACCTTGACTTATTCCAAAAAATCCTAACATCAAACAATTTACAACGTAGCCATTATTTTTTTGTGTTGAAAATAGAAGAATACAAATGCTTTCCTTTTCATCTTGTTGCTCAGGTCTGTAACACGCTGCCTACTGTACCTGGTATCCTGCAACCCATGTCAGCGCGCCCAAGAAAAAAAAGAGTAATACAGTATCACATGAATTAACACATATTAAATCTTAAAAATATACTAGCTAAGTAAACATCTACCAGAATTCTTAGGTTACAATAGTGACAGTTTGATATAATTTCATGTTGAACATTAAAAAATCAACAGATCACTTCTGTTGGTTTTATTCACTTATGCTGTCCAGGGATGCACCTCAGTATTCTTCTGCATAATTTGTATTTCTGTTAACACATGTTTGTGCCGAATGCTATTACAAAGAATTTCTCTGAGTGTCCTGATATCTTATTGATATTGTTGCACTCTCTTGTAGAGGAACAACTGGAGACCCTCTGGGAGAGTGGAATTGCGTGAGGCAGTTGTTCTGAAATCCCTCAAAGCTTGACGAGACTTAGGCTGTTTTGCAAAGTATCTAAGCTCTCCTCTAGTCTATATGGGGGGGAATCGAGTAGGATCCTACAATTCAAGAGTCTCCACAAGTACTGGAGGTCTCCCAACTCCTGTTGGTCTAGTACAAGTATTAAAAATCTGCCTACGAATGACGTGGTTTCACATTTCTTTCCAGGCTCCTGAACCAGCCCGTTCTCCAAGCCCACCTGATTGTTATTCCCTGATAAGAGGTTTGATAACTACAAAATACTATTCTCTGTGGGACCAATAGCTACCGGACACTCTGCACTGCTACAAGCATATGTCGGATGACATTTTATCTTTTAACGACCCTTATTTGCTGTTAACCAGATGTGACTTCTTGTTAAAGTTGTCTCCTTTGCTGTATTTTCTTTCTTCTGATGACACAGAGGATGTTACAGAAGGTCATGTCTCAGTCCCCTCTACAAGTGCCACTGGAACCGAAACTGTATAGGTAAGTTGCTTGAAGCTCAATTTGACCTCAGTGGGAAATGTAGAAATTTTTACCACAGCCAGACAAATATGAGCTTATACTAGATGAACCGTTGGGTCCTAGTGATTTTCATTGTTTCAATGCACAGAACATTAGTTTTAACACAAGATTTACAACTGCTTATACAGTCTACAGGCCATACCCGTCTTTAATTACCCACTTAAGTACACTGGCTGAGTAAGTACATATCCGCCCAAAGGCAAACGGCAGCTCACGCATCGCCCTGTCTCACGTCCTGAACAGCATACACCGGCTCCCTACCTGTACCAAGCTTGCTCGCAACAGCGGGGAGACTATTGACAGCGTTACAAAGTGCGTTATTTACATCAGGGCATCTTGCCGTATTAACGATTAGATAGACAGTAACATGCATCGATAAGTGGGAAAAGGTAGTTGGCTTCACTTTAATAAATTTTCGCTTTTGACATACAGCTCCGGTCCCATTCTACGTTAATGCGGGGTAATGCCTGTAACTGAGTAAATTTTTGTGTGCTCAACTTCGGCTGTTACTATGTCTGTGCTGTTGTATTACATAATCACAAATCGCACTCATAATTAAAATAACTACTTCTGAATTACTGTGTACCCAGCACAACCTACATAAGCAGATCAAACTACAGTGTTTTTTTAGTAGGCAGTTTTGTCGGTGTCTCCACATATAGTTCGCATGTTTTTTCATAATTATCAAAGATTAAAATATCTTATACTCCTGGGTAATTTTACAAATAGTGAAAACTATGATATATTGAGATATTTAAGATTTTTTCTGAAAATACACCAGTGCCTATGGGAACTACCCAGGGAGACAGATTGAGATTAAGCAGTTATGAGCAGTAATGTGGCTAGAAAGTGGTGTAGGACGAGGAGGGATTTGGATTTTTGAGCACTTGGGATTCCTTTTCTGAGGTGCTATCTTTATGGTAGCGATGCGATTTGCACTTTCTTGAAGCGGCATCTTCTGTGGTTAGGCGGGCGGCATTTTCAAAGGTTGGGGGAGTTTTTAATTAGGAGGAGGGGGGATGGACAAAAATAAGAAACTCAGACGAATAGAAATCAGCCCATAGGATCCTAAGTGGGGCCAGACATGAGCAGGTGACACAGGCTCGTCTCTTCACCTCTCAGTGCCCCTAGCTGCTCTCCTTCTTGCTCCAGCACGGGTGGGAGTTGACGCGGTGTAGGGGGAAGCGGGGGGTGTGGTAGGAGTATGATCCGCAGCGGGTTAAAAACTCAGCTGGGCGGGAGAGTATGGTCAGTGGCAACCATACCAGCGAATTTGAGCCAGGCATTGTGACAGGGCGTCTCTGTTCCATACCCAGCTCTTGTGCTCACGGACTCCACGTTTTGCACCTGAAGTCCGGATAGCCCTTTCTCAAAACGTCCCATTGAGTTGGCTGGTATGGCCTAACTCTGGTCCTGTTGTCTCGCGGAATGGGTTTGTGGGTTGTGTGAGGGGAACTTTTCACAGCGTATGGCCTTCAGCGTAGTCCCTCGGACACAGCACACATATCCTCTTATTACAGCTTCAGTGCGGTCCTATCGCGCGTCTGGAAAGGTGGTGAATCTAGGGGGGTTCGGAGAGTGGTATGGGGGGTTTCCCTTCGCTTCACACTTAGGCACTAGGCACCTGATCACCCTCAGACAATCGTGGTTGGGTTGGGGGGTGCTTCCTTCTGCTGCTACAATGTGATGGTGCTCCTCGTCTGATCAGGAGCGGACCCCACAGGGCTGAGGTAGGGATGCAATTAACCGACCGAGATACAGGTCCTGTAAGATGTATCCGGTAGTCCGGTAAGCATGCATTAGGTCAGGGCTGCCGGCAGTGTGCAAAGTCCAGGCAATAGGCAAGGGTCAGGAAAGGCGACACAGCGAGGTCATGGCATGGTCTGGGGTCAGAAACAGGGATTCCAAATGAACAGGCTAGTCTCGGAACAGAGTTGAGTATAGATTGTTGAACAGCAGGACCAAAAAATAGACATCTGTACATAGCAGGTAAAGAACCCGTAAGGGTGAGTGATACGCGGTATGATAATATCAAAGAAGAACCTGGAGGGGAAAGTATGGATCACTGTAGAGGTAGAAAATAAAGTTGTCCTCCAGCGCGTGGTTCTTTTAGCTCTTTGTCTTCCTTACAAAACACTGGCGACACACTTTACTTCGAGGCGTTGCTAGTATCCACGAATTCGTGGTATAACCCGGGTGTTATGAGGTTGCTGACTGTTTTTCTGCCCGAGGTGCCTTGAGTTATTTTCCAAGCAGGGATGAAGCGATTTTAATTCCCGCTGCTGCAAACTGCACAGTAATATATATATATACTCGTCATTACATTTATGAATTTATGTCATCTGGTAGACAAGCGAAGCATTGCGCCTTTAAATCCTAATCATTATCATTAAACAGATCACGCCCCATCAACCACGGCAATGAACCTACGGGCTGGGAAGGCAAATGCAACGGGGCTTGTAAGAGGTGAGGAGTGGCGGCATATCCAGGTATCTGCCAGGTACATACCGGGTATTTGCCTCGAATAAAGTGTGTCGGTGCAGTATGTAGAAAGAAACAACACAAAAACACACACACACAAGTGGTATAATAGGCGTCGACACTCAGTATCTTAATCTATAGAGAAGTAGAGAATTGACACTTGCCTCTTGTATTTGTTCCCGTAGTGCCTACTCCTCTATTTTCCTTCTGCTGTAACCCCCTTAAAAAGTGGGAGAGAGGCATACTATACTGTTTTATTACAAAAATAAGGGAGGTGAGATAAAATACACTTACAAACGACCAACCAACATGGATTGTAATGGTTTTCTATTGCTGCAAGTGTTCTTTAAAACTTCCTGGCTGGAGCTGCTTTTCAGTCACTTTTTGCTCAAACTCCTGACTTGTCTGTCTGAGTCCACGGGGATGGGAGGCTTTTCCAGATTCGGTGCACAGTCTGTTGTGCCTCTCCGTGTGCAGAGCTCCCTGCTGTTTGTCGTGTTGGTTAGCTGATCCCAGACTCCCAGGTATGGTGCTCCAAAAGACCAAAAAGGGGATGTCCACATCAAACTCGTTTCCCCTGGTTTGGCTTCATCATGATGTCTCGTGGGTTAATGCAGTGTTCGTTTATAGTGGCAAAACTAGACCATTCCCCAGATAATAACATCCCTACAACCCACCACCGCACCAAATGCTCCCACCCTCCCCGGTGTTTTTGACCCTCATGTTTATATCGATGCTATAGGGGTCCCAAGGGGGGTGCCCCGACCAGTTTAAAGCCAGGGATCAGGTTAAAGCAGATTTGAATCTCTGATTCCCATAGTTACCATCAATAAAACGTTGATTGGATTAATTATGTGTATTACAACCAACAACGGTTTGTCAATTACACCAGAGTGCATTACAGGTATTGCGGAACCAATTAGCTCCAACATCTTATATGACCTCCAGAATAGAATGGCTTTAGATATGATTCTAGTCTGGAAAGCCTCCCATCCCCGTGGACTCAGACAGACAAGTCAGGAGTTGAGAAAAAGTGACTGAAAACGCAGCCCCCGGAAAGAATTTTTTAAAGGACACTTGCAGCAATAGAAACCCTCACAATCCTGTGGGTGGTCGTTGTAAGTGGTATTTTTATCTCACCTCCCTTATTTTTGTATAAACAGTATTATGCTATGCCTCTCTCCACTTTTTTAAGGTAATAGCAGAAGGAAATAGAGGAGGTATCACTACGGGAACAAAAACACCAGCAATTGTCAAGTTCTCTACTTCTCTATAGATTTAAGATACTGAGTGTCGACGCCTATTATAACCACTTGTGTGTGGTGTTTTTTTGTTGTCTTTTTCCTACATAAGGAAGAAAAAGCAATAAACCACGCGCTGGAGGACAATTTATTTTCTACCATCTTATGTAATAGGGCTTTTCTGGCCGTAGCCTGACCCACCCATCTCACATTGGCCCCTGTGGTCTAACCATTCCCCATTACATGGTAGTGTCTGGTGGTGCACCTGTTGGCACACAGGACGTCCTGAGTCTCCCGCATGATGTTGTGTGGGGATTGCCAACCAAGACAGTCAGCTGAGGTAGTGTGCATGAGTCCTACCTTGTGGATGGTCCTGGTTGAGGAACTCTCTGTGGTGCACTCCTCTGTGTAATCACTCACACTTACACAAAGAGGGTATGAGTTAAAAAGATCATCTTATGACTTGCGGGCGGGCTAGATCCCCTCCAGTGGGTGTACTCAGCCGCTCAGTGTTCACCGCACTCCCTTTGAAAGGTGTCCTTTCCCAAATTTGGTGGATTCACCTACTGTATCTCCCCTCAGGGAGATAGTCCTGTGCCAGTCCCTGTCACACTCTTATAAGCTGTCTCCTCCCAAAAGCCTGTTACTGACTTGTTTCCTTGTCTCATAACCTCTGAACCACCTTCAACCAACCTCAGCAACAACCTAACTTTTGAGCAGTGCTGTGCCTTATGTATCCTCTGGGGGCCTGGCACCAAATCTGACATCACTAATCATGATGCAGAGCAGTTGACCACTCCCATCCATACTAGGCAACCTCACCAGGGTGTTAGGGCAACCTCCATAATTACTGCTGGCATGCCCATAACTTACCAGCCTTACTGTCAGCAGGAATAGATGACTGTAATCCATTTACAGCCATAGTTACACTTATTAAGGAGGAGTTTGAATTACCTCCTGGGACACCAGCTGCGGGACTTTATTTATTGTGCCCCTCATTAAATGACTACTAGCGCCACTTTTATTTTATTTTTTATTGTATATCTGTATTCTCAATTGTTTTGGCTGCACCTATAAACATAGAAACCTCTCTATATTACAATAGAATGCATAGAGAGCTAAGGTTGACGAGGTATTGAGTTTCTGTGATGAAAGTTAATCACGACAGATGAATACAAAGCAGTCCCCTGTGGAAGATATGTGTCAGGGTTCGCTCCCACAAACCAGGTCGGACCGCGAGGCTGAGGTGGGTTGTTAAAAGCACCGACCTGAAGACCGCGCAGGCTGATCCGGATTGGCGCAGTTCGTAGTCATAGGTAGAGCAGGATCAGAATTGGGAGAAGTCACATCGTCGTTGTACAAGCCAGAGTCAGGACAGAGAGTCAGGATAAACCTGTCCAAGCAGGAGTTTCGGCAACAGGGAGTCAGGAAAGCTCTGCTTCAGCTTAGGAGCGCGGGGGTGCCTCTTGCGCGTGCGGCGACCATGGCCCATGTACTGGTCTCAGGAGGTGGCAGACAGACCAGATATACACACACCGCCTAGCTGCACCGGGTAACACCCGTGCACACGCAAGAGTCCTGAGCGGCTGGGAATCCTTCTGTTTCAGCGCAGGAACCAGGACAACGGCCTCTCTAGATTAGGGAAAGATTAGGCCCCAGGAACCAGGAAGCTGAAGATACACAGGGAAACCTCTGCTTCAGTGCAGGAATCCAGGAGACTGAAGGACGCAGGGACGAAACCTCCGCTTTCAGTGGCAGGAATCCAGGAGGCTGAAGGACGCAGGGCGAAACATCCGCTTCAGTGGAGGAATCCGAGACTGAGGACGCAGGGACGAAACCTCCGCTTCAGTGGCAGGAATCCAGGAGGCTGAAGGACGCAGGACGACAACCTCTGCTTCAGCATAGGAGAACAGAAGCTGAAGGACGCAGGACGGAACCTCCGCTTCAGCACAGGAGAACAAGCGGGAGCTTCAAGGAAGCTGAAGGACGCAGGACGGAACCTCCGTTCAGCACAGGAGAACAAGAGGCTTGTGGCAGAAACAGGTTGTGACATCCAGAAGGACTATGCTCGGCAAGGAGCATTTGGGAAAGCAATACTTTAAAGCAGCGGGGCAATCCCACAGCGGAGTGTGAAGGTACTGCTCCATGAGTGAATGCAAGTATAGGTTGGCAGTGATATGCTGCACACTGCTTGTAATACCAGAGGGAGTGGTGTATTGTTTGGTGGTGGATCCGGCTGCAGCAAACTCAGGAGAGCTGTCACTGCAGAAACTGCACCGGTCTGCAAGGTAGGCACAGTAAAACCGGGAGTCGGATTCCTTACGTACCCCACCCCCTTCACCGAGACCTCCGGGCGAACTGAGCACTCATAGAGTTGGAGGACCGGGAATTGTTGCTGAAACGTCTGAGTTGGGGTTAGAGTCATGCTCCGAGACTCGTGGTTAGTCCTTAGTGTACCCCCCCCCCCCCCCGGTGAAAACTGTGGCCAGACGGAGCCATCCATGGGCCTTAGGGACATTGAGTTGTTCCTAAATTCTTTAGTTAGAAAGGGCATCCGTAAACGAGCAGTTCTTGGTGAGTACAAGGTTCTAGGATATGATTGATGGAAGAAAACATCCTTGGTACATGGCTGTCGCCTCGCCAAATGTCTTGAAATCCAGGGCTGTGAAGAACCATAGAGTTTCCAGAGCAAAACGGCAGAAGAACCCCACTGAAGCCCGGTCTTTAATAAAGGAACCTGAATCTAGGATCCCGGCCCTGATAGTTGATCGAACTACCCAGAGGACTTTGTAACAGAAAAACTCTGGCTGACCACTGCATGTTGGATCTGCGAGGAATTTTTTGCCTCTAGAAGGCTCCAGGTATGGTTTAGTAAGGGTATAGGCTGGTTGGAGCATCTCCGGTATTGGTATGGAAGGTACCAGGAAGCAGTAAACCCATAGGAACCGAAATCTTGGATCGTACAGGTATTTCCAACGAGAGGAAATAACAGGGGCAACCGAAAAATGTCCGAGGGACAAAACCATGGTTTAGCGAGGAAGAAGCAAACACAGTAGAGCTCTTCCAATACCACGGTAATCTTCATTGGGAATAGTATTTGTCAGTGAATCAGGAATAGTCCTTGATTTTCAAATCAGTAGCTTGAGAAAAAGGCAGAGCCAGGGTAGTGGTGGGAGGGAAGCTAACATCAAAGCTGAATCTGTACCTGCATTGACAGGGACCTGAGAATCAACCAGCAGCAAGTATGAACTATGAAAACTCTTAATGACAGGCCCTTAGAGTACAAAAGTCTCTCTTAAAACTGCAATGGCCCTAACCACAGGGTACCTAACCTAAAAAAACATGAATAGGTGTTGTTTTCTAGTGCAAAAATCTCTGATCACAGGACTCCTAAACCGATGTGAGGTGTCTGGGTTGATTAGAGAAAAAATACAGATGTATTGATACTACCTACGACACACTAATCCGAGCAGGAGTTTTTCCGCAAGCCGGGGATGCCCCGGCTTGCTAGCCCCACTCCCTCGGCGTGCCGCGCGTCACGATGCGCGGTCACGCGTCATCGGTGCCAGCGCCCCTGACCGCTCGTCCAGGCTCCCCGAGGAGCCCTGGTGTCCCGTGATGTTGGGGACGGCGGCAGGGGGTTCCGGGGGACCCGGCGGACCCGGCAGCGGGAGGGAGAAGCGCCCCGATCGGAGGGCGCTCTTCCGCTGCTTCGGCGCCGCCCGGCACCCTCCGGCGCGCCAGGTGAGTGCTGCGGCCGAGAATGGGCAAATGCTCGAATAAACTCGGCCGCAGCATAAGTGACTTAGAAACAATTACTGAGGTTCTAGATTTGCTGACATGTGAGAAAAAATACCCTTTAAGACAGGATCTTTAATTTCTTCCAGAGTAACCTCATGTTTGCTGGGGCATATTTAGACACGTACGGAGGACTGGTTTCAGCAAGGCAGGACAGCTAAAAAGCTCAGATTTAAACCCCAGGTTGTGATATATGCATGGTGACCTAGACAGTACTAAGGGGGACCACAGTTATGGCTGATCCCTGGAGTTAGCCTGGACAGAGAAATCAGGGGAGACCCCCAGACAGGATACTCATTGTAGGAGAGCTTCAGAATCAAAGGAGAATCATTACCTCTCAGAGTCTCAAACAAATAGTACACACATTCAGCGAAAAGGGAAACCTGTGCAGCTTTTTACTAATCTATATGAAAAAGCGTCACTATTGGGAGAAACCGTGCGTCAGCAAACATTCCTGGGAACACAATATGAACCCCAGGAGGGACATACAGACTACTGTATGCTTTTAACCCTAAGCTTAAAGAGGATGAGAACTCAGACAGTACACGGGGTTAATCATAACTGTACTGGTCTCTGAAGTAGGTATTTGGTAAGGAATGTCTGGGACAACCAGAAATTACTGCAGACTCCATAATGTGGGAACTATGCGCTGAAGCAGGGATCACCGCTATGTGGGGCACAGGCTGGTTCAGTGAAAATCCCGGGAGAAGGAACTCTGCGACCACTCTTAGGGAAAACCTGACTCCTGAATCATTTATCAGGACCCAGAACTTTAGCCGAAATCCCCGGAGACGAAACTGCGAAACTTGAGCTGACAGGGATTTATAGCAAAGAATACCAAGGACTCCGTACGGTTATGGAATCCCTCAATGCAACCTCTGCTGTCTGACTTGTGGACTCATTCTCTGAGGCTAAAACGAAGGCTTAACTTGGAGGCAGCAAGAATTTACAGGGGTTAATGCAGACAATCCTGAGAGTAAAACATAGGTAATCTTCTCTCTGTATTAGGAGAGACCAGGAATCTCTCCTCTGGAGTTAGGGCGTGACCATGACTGACAGAGAACAGGGATTTTACCAAAGGAAACTCAGAGAGCTGCCCCACAGGGGTAATACAGAAATTACCCTGGGAACAGAACTTAGGGATTCTTTCTCTAAGGGGAAAGCGCACAGGACTGCCTAGCAGAGATTAAGCTGGAAAACCCTCAGACCTAAAGAGGGATTCAGAGCTAGAAATAGGGAACTAGGGGACTTATTCTCTGATACTAAACCTTAGTGTTAGTTAGTGAAACATATGTGTTCTCCAGGGGAACCTCACAGGACTGATCGGCAGGGGTTAAAGCTGGAAAACCCTCAAGACCTAAGAAAGGGCTTCTGAGCTAGAAATAGGAGAACTAAGGAACTTATTCTCTGATACTAGAACCTTAGTGTTTGGGTAGAGAAACATATGTATCCTCCAGGGGGACCTCACAGGACTGATCACAGGTTACGTAGACATATCATGTGTGTCAGGGAACCCAGGCATACAATCAGAGCTAAGGACTGTGGCAGTTACTACTTAGAAGATATTGCTAATGGTTTCGTTGGTCATCTCCCGGAGAGGGAGATACGTCTCCCCGGTTTAGCGACAGGACTGGAAGCAGAGAAAAACCCACCAGTGGACGGCGTTAGCGGCCAGGGCGATCCAGTTTTAACAAGCAATCATCCAATACCACGGAAAGTACATGCAGCGTGTCGTGAGCGAGAGCCACCATGACGGAAGGGTCCGGAGTACTAAAGGAATGTCCAATGATAAGCCAGGGCATTGAGTGTACTACAGGCGTTGACCAGTTCCACGGACTCACCTTACCCCAGTTAAAGGGGAATCAGGGGAGAAAACACTGTTTTCATGGCCAGAACACTGGCCAGATACTGTTTTAAGTCTCTGAGGCAGTAAGCCTTACAAACCAGATCATTACGGCATTTCTTTTGCAAGGGAGTTAAGCCCTCCGACATAAACGGATCTTCCATCAGGGGTATTATATCGCACAAATAATCATTCTCAAACGGGGACTGGTCTTCAGACCGGAACTGGTTTTTTAGGAAAAAACTTACCAACCCGCACTCAGCGGGGTCCGAGTTTGTGCGGGCCCGAGCATACTGTCAGGGTTTCTGCTCGCCACAACCAGGGTCGGACCGGAGGCTGAGGTGGGGTTGTAAAAGCACCAGACTTGAGACCGCGCAGGCTGATCCGATTGGTGCAGTTCGTAGTCATAGTAGCAGGATCAGGATTGGAGAAGTCAGCATCGTCGTTGTACAAGCCGGGTCAGGACAGGAGACGTCAGGATAAACATTGTCCAACAGGAGTTCGGCAACAGGAGTCAGGAAAGCCCGCTTCAGCTTAGGAGCGCAGGGGTGGCCTCTGCGCGTGCGGCGACCATGGCCCATGGTACTGGTCTCAGGAGGGAAGACAGACCAGATATACACACCGCCTATTGCACGGGTAAACCCGTGCCCAGGGCAAGAGTCCTGAGCGGGCTGGGGAATCCTCTGTTTCAGCGCAGGAACCAGACACGGCCTCTTAGATTAGGGAAAGAGTAGGCCCCAGGAACCAGGAAGCTGAAGATACACAGGGAAACCTCTGCTTCAGTACAGGAATCCAGGAGACTGAAGGACGCAGGGACAAAACCTCCGCTTCAGTGCAGGAATCCAGGAGGCTGAAGGACGCAGGGACGAAACATCCGCTTCAGTGCAGGAATCCAGGAGACTGAAGGACGCAGGGATGAAACCTCCGCTTCAGTGCAGGAATCCAGGAGGCTGAAGGACGCAGGGACGAAACCTCTGCTTCAGCATAGGAGAACAGGAAGCTGAAGGACGCAGGACGGAACCTCCGCTTCAGCACAGAAGAAAAAGCGGGAGCTTGAGGAAGCTGAAGGACGCAGGCGGAAACCTCCACTTCAGCCAGGAGAACAAGCAGGAGCTTGTGGCAGAACAGTTGTGACATCCAGAAGGACTATGCTCGGCAAGGAGCANNAGGAGCATTATGGGAAAGCAATACTTAAAGGCCAGCGGGCCAATCCCTGGCGAGGGTGTGAAGGTACTGCTCCAATGAGTGAATGCAAGTATAGGTTGCAGTGATATGCTGCACAGCTGCAGTAGATACCAGAGGGAGTGTGTATTGCTTTGGTGAGTGAATCCAGGCTGCAGCAAACATCAGGAGAGCTGATCCAGAACTGCACCGGTCTGCAAGGTAAGGCAACCAGTAAACCGCGGAGCGGATTCCTTACAATATGTTCTTTGAGTTCCAGAAACTAGAAAATCTCATAACAAGTGAAATCAAACAGGTCTGGGATTTGGCATTAATAGAAAAGTATCTGGAACAAAAAAGAATTCCACGGGGACTACGCCTTTTTAAAAAACCCACCATAGAGCAGGATAACCCCATTTTTATAAAAGAATGGCACAGGGTACTTGATAATTGCTCCTTTGAGTTAATGCGCCTTGTTATTAGAAGCAGGGGCGAGACGCTTCAAATATTGGATAAGCAGATCCTAGAAACCCAGCAAAAACTAGAGGCAATTGAAAACAATGAAGATTTTGTGTATTGTAAATCAGAAATTAAAGAGAGGCTTGATAAAGTGGAGGAGGAGACAATGGAAAGAAAAAGGAACAAATTTCTAAGAGATAAAATTGATTATAAAGAGAACAGGTATAGAGACTGGAAAGGTAAGGATGATAAAGTGGGTGATAATGCAGTAGAAAAACAGCGAGATGAGAATTATGTAGAAAGAAGGGATAAAGCAATTAAGAAAGATGTAGCTAAAACAACTAGAGAAAGCAAAAATGAGGATAAGAAGAAAGACAAGGAGTCTGATAAGGGGAGAACGGAAGAACGCCAAAAAGAGGGCAATAGTTATCAGAATAGACAGGAAGGAAATAGAAGATATCAAGCTAGGTATGGGGGGAATAGATATAATGGAGGTAGACAGAGAGAAGATGAGAGATATAGATCAAATAGAGAACATCAATATAGGGCAGAGAGGGGAACAGATAGGAGGGAACCCTATAGAAATATTGAGAAATATGAGCGATTTGAATCACCAAGAAGAGGGGAAAACTATGGAAGGAAAGAAAATTATGAGAGATATGAATCTCCTTTTTTAGGACAAAGGAGACAGGACGAGAGAGACAGAGAAAGATTCTACCCGAGAATGTGGAGAAGGAACTCAGCAATTACAGGAAGAGAAGAAAGACAAAGGGAAAGACGAGAGGATGTAGAGGGGGGAAGAGGAGAACAGAGAAGGTAAACTCAAATAGTGAGATCACAGGTATTTTCAACCTTAGTGACCTCGTACTGGAGGAAAAAGAAAAGAGAGTATTAAGCAAGGGTCTGAATTTCGCTCCCTCAAACAAAGCATCAATGTTTCAATTATTCATTGATGCACAGAAATTCATCAGGAGATTAACTCTAAAAAGATATTTCATGAAATCCAAGGGAGAAATAAGAGAGCAACCGATAGCAACCATGGGAGAAGAAACAAGTAAATTTATACAGTACATACAACACTAAAAAACCCTTCCAAATTCTTTCCCACCAACTGTAGAGGCCCCTATTTGGAGACCTTTCAGAAATTTGTGGAAGAAGATCTAAAAGAGATCAATAACATAGGAGGAAAGAAGAAGAATAGAATGAACATAACAAAGAATGAAAAAGAAATCCTAGACAGATTCTCTGAGAACAAGGAAGTGGTAATTAAACCAGCTGACAAAGGGGGGGGGGATTGTAATACTGAACACTAGGGACTACAGTACATCACTGAAGCTCATAGATTATTAGGAGACACAGAGACATATAAAAAACTCAAATTGAATCCAATAAAAGAATATGGTAAACAAATGCTGCATCTCCTAAATGATGGCTTGACACAGGGCATCCTAATAAAGAAAGAATATGATTATATAACCACTAATCATCCCAAGATGCCCGTTTTCTACTACCTACCAAAGATTCATAAATCTTTAACCAACCCCCCAGGAAGGCCGATCATATCAGGAATAGGGTCTCTAACCCAAAACCTGTCCTCTTACCTTGATACACTTCTTCAACCTTCCGTGAAGAAACTAAAATCACATTTAAAAGACACCACACAGGTATTGCAGGTATTGAATGATATAAAATGGGAAGAAAATTTTATACTAGCTACCTGTGATGTAGCTTCATTATACACATGTATAGAGCACAGACAGTGGTGTGAGGCAGTACAATACAGTCTGGAAAAATATGAAGCTATGGAAGAAAGCCAAACAGAATTCATAATAGATGGCTTTTCATTTATACTTAACCATAATGTCTTCTGGTTTGAGGGAGACTACTTCCTACAAACAAAGGGTACAGCAATGGGTATGAGGTTCGCACCAAGTTACGCAAATCTGTTTTTGGGCTGGTGGGAAGATCAGACCATCTGGTCCAATAACCCCTATGGCGCGAACCTCGTACTATACCGACGCTACATTGATGATATTCTTATCATCTGGAAAGGAGACCAAGATTTGCTAATAACATTCTTGGAAGGATTGAATATGAATAATTTTAACTTAAGATTTACTCACAATATCAGCCTTACAAATGTGGAATTTCTGGATTTGCAAATTTTTATTGCGAATGGCCAAATCCATACAAAAACGCATTTCAAAACAGTTCATTGTAATAGCTACATTAGCGCCACTAGCTGTCACAAAAGGAGCTGGCTAGAAAATGTACCTCTTGGAGAATTCAGACGGCTAAAAAGAAATTGCACAAGGAAAGAGGATTATGAACTGCAAAGAGAACCCATGCGACAAAAATTTATTGAGAAGAAATATAAGGATAGAGTAACAAACAATGCAATACAAAAAGTTAATGACCTAGACAGAACAAAGATGCTAGAATATAAAACTGACACGCCAGCTAATATAGGAAAGAGTAACCAAAGGATACCCTTTGTCACCAGATTTAATACCCAGTTTGGTGACATTAAGGGTATTCTTAACAAACATTGGCATGTGCTGCAGAAGGACCAATGGCTCAAAGAAATCATTGGACCAAAACCGGATGTGATTTTTTCAAGAGCCCCCAACATCAAACAAAAACTAGTACCCAGTTTCATAAATAACAAACCAAAAGAGAACTGGCTAGACCAAGCTTCAAAGGGGTTCATTAAATGCCTCAATTGTAGATAAAAACAGAAAAAACACAGCGCACAACGCTCATAGTGTATTAAAAATTATATTGACATAAACAATAAATAAGGTGAGTATCGTGCGTACATCAAGATGATGTTAAACAAGCATTTTCGGGATAATGTTACCCACACACCACGTGGAAGCCGGATCAGATGTCCTCACATGGATGTGGACGCTGGTTCCTCGGACACAGGTTCCTGCTTGGGTACAGTAGCGACATATCTTATTGCACTAAATACCGGCGGCATGCCGGGATCTGCCCCAGCTGCCGCCAGTAATGCACGCGCGCCGCCGCGTTCCCCCACTCACCCCCCCTCCTCCATCGCGCGCAATTTACACACGCTTCCGGACCCCTGTACCCCTTCTGCTCTGCCACTCTGCTTCCCCGAACCCCCGCTTACCTTAATGTCATCTCCAGGGGTGTCGGGGAAGCCTGGGGAAGCCGGGGAAGACGGGGAAGCCGGGCGCGCATGTGACTGTGACATCACAGTGCGCCGCCACGCGCCGCGGCTACCCGCTTCCCAGCCACATACAGCCAGCGGCTTTTGCTCGAATAAGAGCTGCCGCTGCTGTAGGCTCCAATGCCCAAATTAACGTCCAGACTTGGAAGAAAGAGCAAGGTGTGTGGTTTTCTTTTTGCTGTAATAACGTCAGATGGTGTCCTTCCGGATATTAATCTTCAAATAAAGACGTAAGATGATAAACGTCATGATGATGCATAAATCAGAAATTAGTCCTTCTTGAGTGGTTCAAGTAGAGTGTGGAGCAGTGCTGAGCAAAACAGCCAAGAGTCTTTATGGAAATATCCAAATGGTGAGGCGATGTGAGTCGTGTATGGTTGGCAACCAGCCATGTAATATGCAAACCCAGGACTCTGTGGATATAAAAACAGGGGTTGGGGAAGGGGAGACAGAGAGAAGTGTATGAGATTCTCATCACTAAATTTGTACTTAAAAAGCCAGGGGACATCAAAAACATTCAAAGGATGATAATGGCAGTATGATATAGTACAGGCTAGTGCAATGCCTATATAAACATTGCGAAACCCAGGTAGTCATTGAGACCCCTGGGAATCATTGAATCCATCTGTACAATCCACCTCGACTCCCTGCGTAATAATGCCCTTTCTAAGTCACCTCCTCTGAGTCCTAAACTTACCCTCTCAATCGCAAATGATTGTAAGAGGTTAAAGTCTGACATGTGTACCTCAAAGAAATGTCGGGCTACCGAGGTGATTTTCTTAAACGCCTGAAGGTCTTTTGAGGCATTTTTGATGTTCCTTACATGTTCAAGTATTCTAAACCTTACTTCACGGGTTGTCATCCCTATATAAGGGAGCCCGCAAGGGCAGATGACACAATAAATGACGCCTTTAGATTTGCATCCCAGACAGTCTCTTATTTTAAAGGTATGGTTCTTGGAAGAGTCAGTGAATACCTCTGTCTGATACATTGTATACCGACAGGCAGAACAATTTTTACATTTATAGAAACCCTTTTTTCTCTTAGCTGTTGAGAGGAAAGTTGTTTGTATGGTAGGAACAAAATGACTAGTCACTAGTTTGTTTCTAAGGTTGGGCGATTTGCGACTGCTCATTGTAATTCTGTCGCCTAGGGCTTTTTTAAGATCTGGGTCTGTCATTAG
>WSYH01003767.1:0-34446 GCA_036426205.1 Ascaphus truei
ATCGGGTATGTGTGTGTGTGTGTGTGTGTGTGTGTGTGTGTGTGTGTGTGTGTGTGTGTGTGTGTGTGTGTGTGTGTGTGTGTGTGGTGCTGATGGCTGCCGAGCTCCAGAGGCCTCTGCGCATGCGCGCCGGAGAACGGCCTTAGTATTCTTATGCGCAAATCAGCTGCCTATTGGTCACCAGCCCTTTATATGCTCAGCCAGCCCTCTGGCAAATTGGCTGAGCATAATCTTTCATACCTAACGTAGTACTTACCTCAAGCTTCTGTTGCCTTGTGCATTCTTAGCCTGTTTGTTCCTCAGTGTTTTGACCTCGGCTTGTACCTGGACCCCCGACTTCTCTCTACCTCAACCTCGGCTTGCATCTGGACCTCCACCTTCTCCGCTCCTGGACCCCGGCTACCCTCTACGATCATCTGACTTCTCCAACCCCTGACCACGGTGATTATTAAGACTATTCTCACTTCTCCAGCCCGGCTACACGTCTATCACTCTGCACTCCAGACGCGTCCACGCGGCTGGAGGTCGGTTTATACTAACACCCACCTCAGCCTCGCCATCCTGTTTTGTTTGTGGTGTGCACACGTTACACTGACACATTGTGACAGTATGTCTTACAGGGTGTGTGGCATAGTATGTGTGTGGCTCTGACGGCTGCCGAGCTCCAGAGGCCTCTGTGCATGTGTGCCGGAGACCGACCTTACTATTCTTCTGCGCATGCGCATGCGCAAATCAGAGCCTCTGCGCATGCGTTGAGGGGGGAGGATGCCGGTGTGAATATGTGTATGTGATGGCAGATGGCGCCATTGATATATGCGCAGAGATGGACACCTCAGTGCTTCTACTAATGGCCTAGGTCAGTGCTGGATGCATCAGCGCTTCTACTGATGGCCGTGGACGACTGTGGTCATGGAGATAAGTGTTGGTATCATCTGCCAGCACTGAAGTCACACTGATGTTACTTCCATCTCCTGGAAAACGGATTTGGTGCCTGCAAAGAAGTTTCACTTCAACAAAAAACTTCAGTAAAACATTATCTAATGAAGTCACATAAGGGGGAAAATTAATTTCTTCCTGACTCCAATAATGGCAACCAGATGACTCCATGGATCAACATCTTTCCCATGTTTACTTATTTGGTAAACCCCTCTATACATTTCCTTTCCAAAAAGATGTCCAACATTTTTTGAAGATATCTATTGTATCTGCGATCAGTCTCCATGGGTAATGAATTCCACATTGTAACTGCCCTTACTGTAAAGAACCCTTTCCTTTGTTGCTGATGAAATCTCCTTTCCTGAGTGAGGTCAGAGAGAGAGAGAGTGAGGTCAGAGAGAGAGAGAGAGTGAGGTCAGAGAGAGAGAGAGTGAGGTCAGAGAACGAGTGAGGTCAGAGAGAGAGTGAGGTCAGAGAGAGAGTGAGGTCAGAGAGAGAGAGAGATGTCTGAGAGAGAGTGAGGTCAGAGAGCGAGAGTGAGGTCAGAGAGAGAGAGAGTGAGGTCAGAGAGAGAGAGAGTGAGGTCAGAGAAAGAGAGTGAGGTCAGAGAAACAGAGAGTGAGGTCAGAGAAACAGAGAGAGAGAGGTCAGAGAGAGAGAGAGAGGGGTCAGAGAAAGAGAGAGAGAGAGGTCAGAGAGAGAGAGAGAGAGGTCAGAGAAATAGAGAGAGAGAGGTCAGAGAGAGAGATAGTGAGGTCAGAGAGTGAGAGTGTGTGAGAGTGTCTGAGAGAGACACCAACTGCGCACTGCAACTGTTAGGTATGTATATACACTTTTGTTTTTACTTTGGTGGCCGCGTAAAAATCCTGATCGCCTTGGGGAGCCTTGAACCGAAAAAGTTTGGGAACCACTGGTGTAGGGTATGCCATCAATTGTATCTGACAGCCTTAACTGCTCACTCGGTGCTAATTTGTTTTTAAGTTACAAAAATTTTTTTTTACTAATTGGCTCCAAACTGGGAAAGGATTCTTTGGCTGTAGTACATGCAGAGCACGCGAGTTTAAAGCTAAAAATAAGACAGAGTTCTGTTCAAATATTACCAAAGAAACATTCCTTATTGAATCTTGTATAACTTGTAGAACAGACCACGTCATCTATATGCTCGAGTGCCCATGCAAAATGTTGTATATAGGCAAGACAGAAAGACCAATTAGGACCAGAATACTGGAACATCTCAGCAGTATAAAAAGAAATCTGGTTACACATAGTGTCTCTAACCATTTTTTGGAGAAACATCAGGGAGACTCTAAGGGACTAACCTATATGGCCATAGAATCTGTGAAACAGCATTGGCGAGGGGGAGACAGAAATCTAGAACTTATTAAAAGAAAGTCCTTTTGGATCCATAAGTTGCGAACCCTTTCCCCTAGAGGTTTGAACATGGAAATAGACATTACACCTTTCTTGAGATAATTGTTTGGTTCTAATGCTGCTTTTTGTCTTCCATTTGTCATCTAACCCTGTTCCATATAGGAATTCAACATGTCGTCTCTTATTATGTTTTTTATTATGTTCTGTATTATGTTTTTTTATTATGTATCTTGATTATGTATTCTATATATGTGTAATATTTAGGAGTTCATCCCATCCTATAAAACCATACTACATTGTGTCTTGTTAATTATTGGTATTACTATGCCCTGTTGCTAGATTTGAGAAGTTAATATATGTTCAAGTGAATATGTATAATGACATGTTCTGAGATATCCCTCAGTCTCTGATACTTAAAATACTCATCATCATGGAGCATTAAGCTGTGATGCATTCACATTGTTATTCTCATTTATATATATATATATATACATATACATATACATACTGTATACACTCTGGGAAGAAGGCCCCCTTGGCTGAAACGCGTAGAGTGTTCACTGACGGCAGTATACATGATTTCTACAGCGTGACCTTTGCTTCATGATGCAACTCCTGTGGACGATATGAGAGACTGCAATCTATGTTGGAATTACTCTCCCTTGGACTGACTCATACACTATTATGGACAGCTGAATATCACTTTCTCTGCTGCTCTGAGTCATTTCCCCTTTGTGGGATGTAGGCAAATGCTGGTTTGATTGAGCATCCAGTACTGGCTTTATTTTTCATCCTATATAGCCATCTGTTTTGCCTTTTTGTCAGAATCCACAGGAATGTTTTGCACTGTTGTTCTTTGATATTTTTATTATTTTTGATTATTGCTGCACAGGGTTTGAGTATTTTTCAACTTACAGTAGAGGCAGCGATTATTCTAACAAAAACCAGTGGCAATTCCCCAAAAAACCCAGGAAACACCCAGGTACATTCTGAATACATGCCTTAAACTTTCCTTAAACTAGCCCCAGCATTTCTGCATTGATTAATGGCCTATCAGATTAACAGCGGGGGTCCCTGGCAGTCCCATTCAAACTGAATTGGACTGCCAGGGATCCCTGCTGTGTTAATCCTATGGGTCGTTAGTCAATGCAGAAATGCCTTAAACGTGCCTCAAACTAGCCCAGAACATACCCAGCACATACTCTGAATGTAACCCGGCTAGTTTAAAGCAAATGTTATAATAAGCGTTGCCTCTACTGTATGTTCCCCTGTGTCTCCCCCTTGGTTTAAGATATATTATTTTTTCTTATGTTCACTATTGTGTATATAAGTTTATTCATTGTATATACTTAATATTTTTTTCTTTTGGGTTTAGTTATATTATTTGTAGCTAGGATCCTTAGGGGGTGTTGTAATCCTTTAGCTCATTTGTATCACCTCATATTTTTGAGAGGGTATATTATTTGATACATTTAAGCTCTTGGTTTTACTTTCAGCGATATTACAGTAAATGCATTATTTTTCTAGTCACAGCTTTTTTATTTTTGTTATGCTGCCTACAGTGTGTTTATGTTTTTAATGTTAGTGTGTCTTATTGCTCGTTATTAAAATCATTTCCTTTTTCTATTTTGACTTAGAATCCAAGTCTTTTTTCTTTATATTAGATTAGTTATTCTGTGGTATATTTAGAGTGCTATTTTGGGGATTGTCTCAGTCTTTTTGTGTGTTATATTTATTTCTCTTTCCCCCAGCACCACCAGTGTTTTCCTAGTTATTTAGTCACAGGGTATCCTGTTTAGAAATTGTTTTTTCTCAGAATTCTCTGTATTAATTTTTGGGTCTGGCTTAACCACTTATTTATATAGTGTGAGCAACTGCCTTTTTGTGTGTGTGCCATATCTTAATATATAAAATCGAAAGGTTGGTACTAGCTGCGGTGAATCTGATTGGTCCTCAGCCTCTGGCCAATCAGATTGGTGGGTCTGACGTCACCCAACTGCCACTCTCTTCCCCCTCGGCCACACACACACACCCACACACACACACACACACACACTCTCTCCACTCCCCCCCACCCATCACACTCACCTCCCTCCCTGGCGCTCACTCACCTCCCTCCCCGGCGCTCAGTTCCCTCCCTCCCCGGCGGGGGGACAGGCAGTGGGCAGGCAGCCTGCAGCTGCCTCGCGGCGCTGAGTGCCTAAGATGGCGGCACACGGAAGGACCCCTTCCTCCCTCGCGGAACCGAGTGCCTAAGATGGCGGCGCCCGGAAGGAGAGGTGACATATCTGTGTGTGTGTAGGACACTGTGTGTGTGGGTGTGGGTGTCATTGTGTGTGTCTGTGTGTCACTGTGTGTGTGTGACACTGTGTGTGTGTGGGACACTGTGTGTGTGTCAGACACTGTAGGGTGGGGACCGGAGCTGTGCATGGGGGGGGGGAGGAGCGGGGAGAGAGGGGGGAGCGGAGAAATATACAGGGGGAGTGGAGAGGAGGGACCCGGAAATTTTAAGCAACCCCCCCCTCCTGTCCACTGTCCCCTGCCCCTCCTGTCCACCCCCCTCCTGTCCACTGCCCCCCCCCCTCCTGTCCACTGTCCCCCCACCCCCTCCTGTCCACTGTCCTCCCCTCCTGTCCTTGTACCAATGTGTACCCCCTCACTGTCAACACGGTGTCCCCCTCCTGTCCGCTGTCCCCCCCCTCCTGTCCAAGTGCCGGTGATCCCCCCTCCATGTCACTGTCACACCGGGTCCTTCCACCCTGTACACTCCGTCCACCCCCCTCTTAGCGGGAAATGTAAACTCACGGGCAACGCGGGTCTCTCAGCTAGTACATATATATATTATATATAATTTATATATAGATAGAATATAGAGATATATATACGAGAGATAGACATCTACATATATATACATATACATATACACACACACACATATACACACATACATAGTACATATACATACTTTTTTTTCTCCCTTAACCTGTGTATGAGCCTTTATATTGGTCTTTGTGCATATAGCTGCTTTTTTGACCTCATCATTTTTTGATCTCATTGCTATGCAAGCAATATCCTGTTGGCCTGATTAACAGAATTATATAATCTTATAAAATACTCCCCATCTGATAGATTGATGTATGGCCACATCTACTCAAATTTCTATTTAAGATTCATTTCTATGGCATCCATCATTAATTTTCTCATTTTTTAAATGATAATGTGTATGCATCATATCCAAATCCAGATTCTACCTGTTTTATGTGCTACGTAAGGGTTAATACCATCAGTAATTGATCGTGGTAGATAAAGAACTCAAGGGAGGGGGGTGTCATACTCCTGACGAAGCCGACTTTCCTGTTGGTGAAACGCGTTGAGTAGACCCGCCCAGGAAGAGAGGATTGGTGCCAGCAGCTGTCCATCACAAGCCAGACCAGAAGTGACGGAGTCCCACGAGGAGACCGGAAGTGACGTGTTGCAATAGAGACATTGCCGAAGTTGAGCTCCGAACGCTGCGTTGCTGGGGAGATAACAGACGGCCAGATACATACAGGTCACAGAGCGGAGGCGGTGTGGTGAGCTGCGGCACTATCCCAATCTATCCACTTTCACTTTGAGTGATACATGTTGTTTTAATATTTTTATATTGTAAGTGTGCATTTTTAAGCATTAATATAAAGAATTCCTTTTTGTACCATTGATCTGCACTATGGAGATTTTTCTTTATCCCTCCATGTCCTAACCGACCTGACTTCTGAGTGAGAGCCCTATCCTGTCTGCATACAGTATAGAAGATTTCATCCAACAAAAACATCCAACCATATCACAATTCCCACTCAATGACAATACACTGAAGCAAACAGCGAGCTACACATGTAAGAAATACAACTCTGTATTTCACGATCTTTTTGGGGGAAGTCTGACAGAGAAACACAAACACAGGTGAATATAAAAAAATGGTATTAATATGAACAAATCAAACTTGTTACAATACAGTATACATAGCAATAAGATAAATTACATTACATGTTACAATTCCAGTTATAAAATGATGTTACATATTGCAAATTGCATACAGATATATATTAACCTCTATCCTCCTGCTTATATCTTGTGTTGTTGAGGAATTTCAGGTCATCCCTATGGAGCCGCTTTCTGGACCATCCTCTTCTGCTGGAAAAAGCTAACCTAAATAACTCACAGGTCTCTGGGCTTTTAATACTCTCTGAACCATTGATTAGGAAGATCTCAGTCTATCTCTTTGAAACAGTTTCTCGCATACAGTAAACAAAGGGAGAGATCTCATTGAGGTGTTAATCGGATCTTTGCGTTTCACCTGGTATCCTGCCATCTGTTCAGACAAGGCATGTAATATATAGGCAGATACGGAACATACATATATATTTTCTATGTCAGACAGTTTGCAATATAAAATCAGTTTATAATGAAATAACAAGCTTCAATTCTTACACACATATCTTGGTCTAACAATCATCTCATCAACCTGGCCATAAATACACCGAAGGAGAAGGCCATCAGAGCATTCTATGCAGTAAGAAAACAGCTATACCACCTCAAACCACCAATAAGAGTCTGGAGTAAAATCTTCAACAGTGTCATCGCGCCCATTATTCTGTATGTGAGGTGTGTGGGGTCCTGTGACATACTTTGCAAAACTTTACAAATTTACAGACTTTACCAAATGGGATACCAGCCCAATCGAAATACTGCATCTGGAATTCTGAAAACACCTTCTCCAAGTACACAGGAGTACATCAAACAGTGCATGCTGGCTGAGCTAGGCCTCTTTCCTCTACTGGTCACTGTACAGAAGAGAGAACTGACATTCTGGGCTCATCTAAACACCAGCCATCCATAGTCTTACTGCTACAGAACAATGAGAAGCCAGGACCTCCTCACTAAACCCTGTGCCATCAAACAACTTGTCCTCTCACTCCCAGAACAAAACCCCGCACAGATCAACAACCTGCCGAAAAAACAAATCAACTCAATCGCTAGCGAAATGAAGAAGCAATTTGTGACTATGTGGGAAAATGATATCCAGCGCCCAAAGAAGCTGGAGACCTACCACAGCCTACAGAGAGAATACACCATGTCACACTACCTACTGAAGGTAAATGACCCAAAGCAGAGACAGACTTTGTGCCAGTACAGAATGAGCGCCCACAGCCTGGAAATAGAAACAGGCAGACACAGACAGATCTGGAAGCCCCGGGAGATGAGACTGTGCCAGTGATGTGAGCTAGGAGAGGTAGAAGATGAAACACACTTCCTGCTGTGCTGCACAAAATACTATGAAGTGAGGAGCGGTCACCCAGAGAAACTCACAGCTCTTATCCAGAACTTTAATAATATAGGAGAACCAAAACATAGCGATCCCCCTAGGAGAAGAGGAAACCCCAGCAGGACTGGCTGCACACTATATCAGCACCTGTCAGAGGCTGAGAGATGCCCACTAGCCCCCACATCCCTGTGTGTAACTGTTACCCATGTACTGTGTAAACATTATATACTACCCACTGTTATTCATGCTTTGGCAATAATGACATGCTTTTCTGTCATGCCTGTCACGGGAGACCAGAACTTTCACAACAGGGATCAATTCACCAGACAGAAACAAAGAGTTTATAAAATTAATTTATTGGAAAAATAAATATCCACAACTATTTACAGTAAATCAACACACACACTTACAACTGGGGTTACCCTATAAACGTGGGTGCAGGGACCTCCCTAAAGAGATATCCCCTGATTTTCCTCCCTGCAGGGTTCTCTGCAGCTTCTCCCAGTTACTCCCAACTTCTTTCCAGCTGCCTCAGCTAAAGAACTCTGAGCTCACAGTTGAGCTGAGCTCATCTCATCTAGCTAGGGGTCTCCTCCCCAGGTGTTTGCAATATGATCCAGCCCCTGATTGGTGGAGGGAAGTGCAACAACAACAACACAGTTACATGCAAAAAGTTACTTGGAAAGGTCACAGACAACTATGCAACATTCCAGCTGAACATAACATTAACCCCTGGTTCCTGAAGTGCTAGAACCAGGCTTACAATACAGATATATATATATATACAGTGCTTGACAAATCACCCAAAAATCTACTCGCCAAACAAAAAAATCTACTCGCCACCTAGCCCCGCCCCTAGTCCCGCCCCTAGCCATGCCCCCAACCCCGCTTTAAAAAAAAAAAAGAAAAAAGAAATTTAATAAATTTCTAGTAAGAACAACATTCGTTTTTGACATAAGTTTATATTTATTGTAGTACATTTATACTTTACTACAATTAGTCCTTGTTACGTGTGTGTGTGTGTGTGACTAGTTTCCTGCACCCATTAACCAGTGCCAGGATGCCCCCTCTTCACAATATCTAAAGCAGCAATCCCGCCTGGGATCTTACATGATCCGCAGTCCCTCAATGTCCAGGTACCTCATTCCCGCAATGTTATACATTGGAGGGCATGTGATCCCTACCTGTCTTCTGGGTTAGGGGGGGTTCCGATGTCTTCCGTGTGATGCTTGAATCAGATCTGGAAGAAAGCAGTATAGGGTAAATAATATATCCAGATCCAGAGTCTGGGAGAGAGAGAGACACAGGCAGAGAGAGAGAGACACACAGACAGAGAGGGAGAGAGACAGGTGGAGGGAGAGGGAGAGGAGAGGGAGAGGGGGAGAGAGAGGGACAGAGAGAGAGAGACAGAGAGAGAGGGACAGAGAGATAGGGACAGAGAGAGAGGGACAGAGAGAGAGGGACAGAGAGAGAGGGACAGAGACAGAGGGACAGAGACAGAGGGACAGAGACAGACAGAGATAGAGGGACAGAGACACAGAGAGAGACAGAGACACAGAGACAGAGACACAGAGACAGAGACACAGAGACAGAGACGGAGAGGGAGAGAGAGAGAGAGAGAGAGGGGGAGGGAGAGAGAGAGAGATAGGGAGAGAGATAGGGAGAGAGAGAGAGAGGGACAGAGACAGAGGGACAGAGACAGAGGGACAGAGAGAGAGAGGGACAGAGGGACAGAGAGACAGAGGGACAGAGACAGAGGGACAGAGACAGAGGGACAGCGACAGAGGAGAGAAGAGACAGAGGGACAGAGACAGAGGGACAGAGACAGAGGGACAGAGACACAGAGATAGAGACACAGAGATAGAGACACAGAGACAGAGACACAGAGACAGAGAGAGAGACAGGGAGGGAGAGGACAGGGAGGGAGAGAGACAGGGAGGAGAGAGAGGGAGAGAGACACAGGCAGAGAGGGAGAGAGACACAGACAGAGAGGGAGAGGGACAGAGAGGGAGAGAGACACAGGCACGAGCAGAGAGGGAGAGAAAGACACAGGCAGAGAGGGAGAGAGACAGAGAGGGAGAGAGGACAGAGAGGGAGAGAGCACAGGCAAAGAGCAGAGAGGGAGAGAGACACAGGCAAGAGGGAGAGAGAAGAGAGAGGAGACAGAGAGGGAGAGAGACAGAGAGGGAGAGAGCCATAGAGGGAGAGAGACAGAGAGGGAAGAGGACAGAGAGGAGAGAAACACAGAGGGAGAGAGGACAGCAGGAGGGAGGCGAAAGGACAGAGGAGAGGAGAGAAGACACAGGCAGAGCAGGAGGGTAGAGAGACAGAGAGGGAGAGAGGGAGAGAGGGAGAGAGAGGAGGAGACAGAGGGAGAGAGACAGAGGAGGGAGAGAGACAGAAGAGAGAGGGAGAGAGAAAGAGAGGGCAGAGAGGACAGAGAGGGAGAGGACAGAGAGGGAGGGAAGGAGACAGAGCATGGAGGGAGAGACACAGAGAGAGGAGAGAGACCGGGAGGAGAGAGACAGGGAGGGAGAGAGGGAGAGAGAGACAGGAGGAGAGGGAGAGAGACACAGACAGAGAGGAGAGAGACCACAGCAGAGAGGGAGAGAGAAAGAGAGGGAGAGGAGACACAGGCAGAGTCAGAGAGGGAGAGAGACACGACAGAGAGGGAGAGAGCAGAGAGGGAGGAAAGACGACAGGCAGAGAGGGAGAGGAGAGACAGAGAGACAGAAGGGAGAGGACACAGCAGAGAGGAGAGAGAGACAGAGAGGGAGAGAGACATAGAGGGAGAGAGAAATAGAGGAGAAGAGAAGAGAGGGAGAGAGACAGAGAGGGAGAGGGCGAGGGGAGAGAACACAGAGGGAGAGAGACACAGCAGAGGGGAGAGAGACCAGGCAGAGACGGGGGAGAGAGGAGGGAGAGAGGCAGGGAGAGCAGAGTGGAGGAGAGAGACAGAGAGGGAGAGAGACAGAGGAGGGAGAGAGACACAGAGAGGGAGAGAGAAAGAGAGGGAGAGAGACAGAGAGGGAGAGAGACAGAGAGGGAAGGAGACAGAGATGGAGAGAGACAGGGAGGGAGAGAGACAGGGAGGGAGAGAGACAGGAGGAGAAGAGAGAGCAGAGAGGGAGAGAGACACAGGCAGAGAAGGGAGCGACAAGGAAGAGAGGAGAGAGAGACAGAGAGGAGAGAGACACAGGCAGAGAGGAGAAAGACAAGGCAGAGAGGGAGAGAGACAGAGAGGGGAGAGAGACACAGGCGAGAGGGAGAAGACACAGGCAGAGAGGGAGAGAGACAGGAGACGAGAGGGAGAGGAAGAGAGGAACAGGCGAGAGAGGGAGAAGAAGAACAAGAAGAGAGGGAGAGAGACAGAGAGGGAGAGAGAGAACAGAGGGAGAGAGACAAGAGAGGGAGGAGAGAGACAGAGGGGAGAGAAGGCAGAGAGGGAGAGAGACAAGAGGGAGAGAGACACAGGCAGAGAGGAGAGAGGAAGAGAGGGAGAGAGACACAAGAAGAGAGGGGAGAGGAAGAGATGGGACCAGGCAGAGAGGAGGCAGAGAGGGGAGAGAGACAGAGAGGGAGGAGAGAAAAGAGGAGGGAGAGAGAAGGAGAGGGAAGGGAAGAGAGAGAGAGGAGGGAGAGAGAAAGAGAGGGGGAGGGGAGACAGGGAGGGAGAGGAGAGAGGGAGAGAAAGAGACAGAGAGGGGGTGATTGACTGACGTGGGGGTGATTGACTGCGGGTGGTGGGATTACGGGACTGTGTGTCTGGGTGGTATTACTGACTGTGGTGACTAGGTGGTATGTACTGACTGTGGACTATGGTTGGTATATGACGTGTGCACGGTGACTTATGACAGGCTGCAATTTCACAATATATATTAATATATACTCGGGGTTTGAAATGGTACGGAGACTTAGATATGATAAAATATAATTTATTCCTTGATAAGGTGAACACACAAAATATACAAATAACAGGCAAAATATAGAACTTACTTAAAGATAGAAATGATAGAAACAGTCACATCTGGACTGGCAGTCTATACACATTCTTCATCACCCAAGACACGAAAAGCCATGAAAAGACCTTGCATGGCAGACATTGCATAGCATTTATCTCAGCAATCAAGATGGTATAGATTATAGAAGAACAAGGGACAAAGGGTTTGACCCACAGATATACCTTTGTAACCCTATCCTTAACATTAAGTACAGGTGATTCGTTTTCAATTACCTGTAGCCACTCATAACAGGGAAACATTTTGATACCTGCCCCCGGCTGTTGGCACATGCTCAGTGGGACTCTGGGGTCTCATTTCTGCAGCCCCACATTTGCATCAGGAATGGCCAGCCCAGTCTACTAAACGGAATTGCTGGCAGGATACCCTTGTGTAAGGTGGTGAAATGGGACACTTATAACCTGCTCTGGTTTGAGTCATTCCGCCTCCTGTAAACAGTGTAGGTGATAAACTCCTTTGAACAGCACTTAAATTCTAGACATTGGGGACACTTTCCCTGACCATCTGCTGCCTTATGCCAAGGGGATTTCCTCTGGTTCTTGTCCATACCTTGGGACACAGTATTAAAGATAAAACACCAAAAATATTAAAAATATCCGGTTACCGTTGGGTGGGTCCAGCGGGTCCACACTTCCAGTTCTCAGTGCGGAACGGGGACACCCTATGGTCCAAATTTGAGAATTGCTATGACCTTCGGGAACACCAGAGTTCCACAAATACACCTTAAACCGTTTCCTATTTTAATACAATAAACTCCGCTGTAAATTAAATCACGTTTTTTCACTAAATCCCCATTGAAAAAACAACGGGCTTCGCCGCCATAGACTTTCAATGGCAAACCTCCGCCGTTGGCGGCTATGGGAAATCCACCGCCATTTATACTTTCAACGGGGCTACGCCGCCGTTGAAGTAATGGGGTTTTTCCGCCATAGCCGGTCAATGGAGATGGCCGCCATTGGAGTCTATGGGAAAAGTCCCGAACTTCAAGGGGTCATACTCCGTCAGGTGGTCCAGAGGGTCAGGGATGGTTCTGCAGCGATGCCGGAGCAAGTGACATACAGGTACCCAAAACCTGCCCCCTCTGGACCCTCCGGAACGAGCTATGGATTCCTAAATTTCAGCTTTTTACAACTTAGCCGTTTTCTTGAGCTGTTCTGCCGGATGCCATTGGAACCTATGGGCGCGACCGCTCTTCTCGGTTCGACCTTATCGGGGGTCCAGGATTCGGGGACCCGGTTTGTGGTCGAGTGGGGGGAGGCCTAGGAAACTAGGGGCAAAAAGATTTTATTTCTAGGTGCTCTAGAACGTTTATTACCACGCCACCTGTCGTTGAACTTGACTGCTAGCTAAGTGATCAAAGCTCTCTTATTGAAATTATATAGCTTGCGGTTTGGTTTGCGGTTTGGACGGCAGCCAACTCGTTCCTGGGAAAGCTACCTCGAGGAATCTCCAATGAAGGCAATGGGGCCCATTGACTACAATGGGAAACACCGCCGCTCTTCTCTCGGACGCCATCTGCTGGTCTTCACAGGAAACCGGACCAAAACAGCAGATTCGCCATTAGAATGCATTGAGCCCTAATGGCGGCCTATGGGACCCTGCAAAAATGGTGCATGAAGAAAAAGGCGGAAAAAATTACACAAAGGGCTATAATCATTAAAGAAACTATTAATCCTTGTACTCCCGGAGGGATCCTGGGTGTGTGTGTGACGCAGACATGATATAACAATTAAAACATGGGGATAGGGGGATATACATTTTCATGTTTAACAAGGGTTATAAATCACTTTTGGACCTCAGCCCAGTTAACCCTTGTCCCTGGTGAGGTCAGTGGGATGCCAATGGGGTTGCAAACCCCTTTAATACAGGGTCACCCCCTTTCGATCGTCCACTGTGGATGGGTGGTATAAACCTGTGTGGACTGGGTAGGTTAAGGACTGTGTTGTATGAGTGGTATTTATTGACTGTGTGGACTGGGTGGTATTACGACTGTGTGACTTGAGTGGTATTACTGACTTGTGTGACTGGGTGGTTTACGACTGGGTGACCTGGGTGGTATTACGTGACTGTGTGACGGGTGGTATTTAAGAACTGATTGCTGTGGTATTACTGACTGTGTGACTTGTGTGGTCTTACTGACTGTGTGACTGGGGGGATTACTGGTGGGTGACTGGTGGGATACTGACTGTGGACTGTGGGTGATGATGGGTTGACTGATGGGTGGTATTACTGACTGTGATGGGTGCTTTACTGAGCTGGGTGACTAGGTGGGTATTAATGACTGGGTGACTGGGGGGATTATGACTGGGTGACCGGGTGGGATTACTGACTGGTGACTGGTGTGGATTACTGACTTGGTGGGGTCAGGGATTTACTGACTGGGTGCTGGGTTGTATTGACTGACTGGTGGGATTACTGACGGTGTGATGGTAGGCTGGGGATTACTGCTTGGGTGACTGGGTGGGATTGATGGGTGTGATTGGTGGGACTACTACTGAGGGTGGCTGGGTGGGATTACGGACTGTGTGGGATTTACAATGTGTGGGAGTTAGACTGGGTGCTGTGGTATTACTGACTGGGTGGGTGGGTTACTGATTGTGTGATGGGGGGGATACTGATTGGGTGACAGGTGGGGGTGGGATGTACTTAACTGGTGGACTGGGGTGGGATTATGACTGGGTGACTGGTTGGGATTACTGACGGGAGGTGAATTGAGTGGGATTACTGACGGGGTGACTGGGTGGGATATGACTGGGGACTGGGTGAGAGGGGGGATTCTAACTGGGTGACTGGGTGGACACTGGGGGGGTGGGGGATTACTGGAGCGGGTGACTGAGTGGGATGTCAGCTGACTTTGGGTGACTGGGTGGGATAGTGGAGGGGTGACTGGGTGGACTGCGGGCTGGTGACTGGGTGGGATTACTGAATCGGGTTGACTGGAGTGGGGAGTGGGGATACTGACTGGGTGGGGGGTGGGGGGGGTGGGATTACTGACTGGGTGACTGGGTGGGGGGGGGGGGGATTACTGACTGGGTGACTGGGTGGGGGTGGGAGGGGATTACTGACCGGGTGGGGGTGGGATCTAGACGTGGGTTACTGACTGGGTGGGGGGTGGGATTACTGACCTTTTTGTGGGTTACTGACTGGACGGTGGGGGTGGGACATACTGATGGGGGGACTGGGTGGGGGTTGGGATACTGACTGGGTGGATTACTGCTGTATCGTTCCGATAATAATTTCTCTTCGTCGTCTTTGTCTCATTGGGGGTCGCGTGGGGATACTGACTGGGTGGACTGGGTGGGATTGGGATTACATGACTGGGTGGGGGGTGGGATGGGATACTGACTGGGTGGGGGTCGGATATACTGCTGGGTGGGGGTGGATTACTGACTGGGTGGGATTACTGACTGGGTTGGGTGATTACTGACTGGACTGTGGGGGGTGGATTACGGATGGTGAGGGGCGGTGGGGGGTGGATTACTACGTGGGCTTACTTGACTGGGGTGGACTGGGTGGGGGTGGGGAATTGCTGACTGGGTGACTGGGAGGTGGGATTATGATGGGTGACAGGGTGGGATTACTGACTGGGTGACAGTGGTGGTATTACTGAGGCGATTGCAATTGGTGGTGGGTGGTGGGATTACTGCGGGGTGACTGGGTAGTGGGGTGAGGGCGTGAAGGGGTTCACCCCCGGGATTCTGACTGGGTGAAGGGTGGGGGGGTGGATGGGTGACTGGGTGGGGGTGGGATTATTGAAGGGGGAACAGCGCGGGGGGGTGGGTATGGTGCACTGGGGGGGGGGTGATACTGGACTGGGTGGATTTACTGACTGGGTTAGACTGGTGGATTGGTGACTGGGGATAGTGACTGGGTGACGGGTGGGATTAGTGAATGAGGCGGGACTGGGGGGATTGGTTACTGGGTGTGATGGGACTGAGGTGGGGGAGGACTGGGTGACTGGGTGGGGGTGGGATGGTGGACTGGGGGGGGGTGACTGACTGGGGGGCTGGTGGTGCGGATACTGAACTGGGGACTGGGTGGGATTAATGGCTGGGGGGGGGGGGAACACACCCACAGAGGGGGGTAGGGAGAGAAAACCTCCCAGCACTACAGTTATCTCCGTACCGCGTGGGCAGCAGGAACGGGGAGGAGAAAGAAAACACAACCCTACCGATACGACCTGCGCGGGAACGGAGAGGGGGGGGGGGAGCAAAACACCGCACCAGTACCTTTCCGCTCGAGGCGGGCCTAGCGCGGCATGCGGGCAGCGGAGGGGAGCAGTGGGGGAAGGAGAAAAACGCCAGAACATTACATTGCCACCCCGCGTGGGGCAGCGGGCGAAGGGGGGGAGAAGAAAACACAGCGCCCATATACTTCCACCCCGCGTGGACAGCAGGAGCAGGGGGGAGGAAAAACAGTGTATTTCATTCTTCCCCACATCCAACACATCTGTCACAAAATCCTCATGACACAGATCACGTGCAGGGAGCTGACACAATTATACGGAGGATTTCGTATAGAGGAGGAGGAGCAGACGCCCTTCCTCCCCCCTCCACTCACTGTGCAGAGAAGGAAGGGGTGTTTGAAAGTCCTGGCAGCTGCATTCGAGTCACAGCCAATCAGCTAGAGGAATTTTTATTTTTTTCGAGCAGGGGATTTTTTTTTTGTTTCGAGCACGACGGGAAAAATCTTACTGGCCCACGAGCTAATTTCCGGATACGCAGAACCTGGCGAGTGGGCGAGTGGGTTGTCGACCTGTATACAATATATATATTATAGTGGTTGACAATACCAAAAAAAAATCTACTCGCACAAAAAAAAAATATATCGCCACCTAGTACCAAAAGGTGCTGCTTGGGCAATATTTAACTGCCCGGGTGGTTCCGGGGGTTGAAATCACTCGCCCGGGGGAGCAAATTTATAGGTTGTCGAAACTGATTATAATTATATATATATATTTATTATAGCAAAGCACAACACAAAAATTAGAGTAGCCGCTAAAGAGGATGTGAAATAACCCTTAATAAATGATAAATATAAAATTAGCATATTTAAAATATTAAAATAAAATTAAAATTACCACAATTTAACCTAATACTAATATACGAAACCCATAACGTGATATGTGAAAAAAAGGAACAAATCAAAATGATGTTCCACTCAAACAAAAAATCCAAAGAGAAATATAGTCTCCAAAAGAAGATCAAGGAGGTTCTTTGCAAGCTTTAAGGGGTCCCCACGTGGTATAGCCAACCACTTCCGCTGCGCCCCCGCAATCCTATGAACAAAAAAACAAACAAAAAGCGCAAGCCTCCATAGCACATGAACTGAGGTAAAAATAAGGTGCTTTATTTAAAAAAATCAGCAACCAATAAGAATGGCACGTATCAGGATTTTATAAACAGAACCATTCGTGGGAGAGAAATCTCTATTGTGGTCATCTGCGGTGTCGATAGGGTGAGTCCAGGTTTGAGAGTGCGATGTAAAAAGTCCGGTTCACAAAGGTGTACCTTGATAAAGAGCGCACGCTTCGAAACATGTCGGTGTGGCTGCGGGGCTCTATTTTTTGTTACCATGCCTGCTGACCATAATAACCCTCTTATTTTGGGATAAACACTCTCCTAGCCATTATTTTCATTGTAGCTGTGCTCCATTCATCCTTCTGGAGTATTTCCCCACAAAATTAGACAATATTATCAATCGCCACTGGGAAAGGTTGCTCTTCAGATTCCGCACCCTCAGCAGTAGTAGTGTTGTCCAACTGTGGCACCACTGGTCTTCGCAGCGTCTAAATATCAAGAAACTTGGCCCCAAGTAGACTTAGTGATACTTTAGGTGAGAATAGTGGTTCAAGTTGGTGTATTGGAAACATTTAGGTGGCAAAATCTAGAGTCTAAGTGTGTGGACATCTGCATCGTCAGATTACTTTCTCTTTCATTTAGGCAAAAGTCTGAATAATACATTAAAATAGTTCAATCAAATCTGTCTCTCCACTATTATAGCGGTATGTTTTATTTGGCCATTTTGTCAATTGCAATATGTGTGTCGCACTAAATAGAGCATGGTGTCAGATTCTGGAAACACAGGCGTTCCAATAACTTAAGGGAGTGCTGGCACCACAGGTTCCTCGACTTCATTCCCAAGTACACCAAAGGATCCCAAGGGACTTGGTATAGGGGTATAGGAGTATTCCGAGTACCTATTAGGGGGAGATAGATTGAGAAAGACCACTATGGGGCATATTGCAGACGAGAGCGCGAATTTTCGAAATTCGCCATTTTTTGAGATTGATAATCGCGCAGAAACAGCAGGAAGAAAATGGAGAGATTTCCGAAAAAAAACGCGCCAATTTTTTTTTCTATTGTAAACTGCCTCGCGGGCTGGCGGAGGAGACCGCAATCTTGCCAGTTAAAAAATATCGTTGCAGAGAGGCGCGGAACGGCAATTCTATGCAGGCTGTCGCGCCAATATAAATGGCAGCGATTGTCTCCGTTTTTGCCCGCCAAAAAAAAACTGCGCTCCGCGGCGCATGCAAGGGCAAAAAAAAAAGGCGCGAATTGTGTTTAACACTTCTGAAGCCGCGCATCTGCAATTTAAACTCGCCACACGAATCCATGTAAGACATAGCAGAATTCAGCATTTTCTGCATATGGAAGATTAAAACTCTCCAAAAAAGCTACTTTTTAATAAATTCGCCAATTTTAAAATTCGCTGCTCTATGCATAGGCCCTATGTATGAGAGAGTCTTTTTGGTATCTACTCACTGGTACACTTTCTCCCAGGAGTCTTAATGAGTGCTTGGATACTAGCACACTGTTAGTGTCCTGCCTTGCTGTTCTGCCTATGCTCTCTGGTTGCAAGTTCGGTTCCCTCCCCCCTATCCTAGGGTGGTGTTCTTGTGTTTTGGAGGGGATCCTCTATTATATGATATTTCCTTAGAGTAGTGTTATTTAATAGTGTAATCCAATTTTTCCTTTGTCTTTTATAATTGTAGTATTTTTTATGTAAACAAATTGGTTGTTGTGGATAGGTTTACTTGATCCAGCCATTTAATTGGCTGCCCTTGACAATTACATAAATCCTGACGAAGTCGCCGCAGTGTGACGAAACGACGTAGAGCTGTGACGTCATCGCGTTCGTGTTGGTGTATATTTGGAGTCCCTGGCTTCCCTGCGCTCCCGGTGGCTGATAATTTCCAAGTGCTAGGCAACTATGTATGGGGTGCAAAGGGCGGCAGGCATTAAATACCTCTTTTATCTTGCTGCCAATTTGGGATAGGAGTTCATGGTGAACTGGACTGTTTACATCCACTCTGCAAACTGGGACTCACCCTATCACTGGCAGATGACCACAATAGAGATTTCTCTCCCACGAATGTCTGTTTAAAATCCTGTATGTCACATTCTTATGGGTTGCGGACTTTTTAAATAATAATGTACCTTATTTTTTACTACAGTTATGTGCTATGGAGCTTGCGCTTTGTTTGTTTTTTGTTCATATATATTTACACACACACACACACACACACACACAAACAGTATACAGATGTATTACTGACAGGTAGGGGTAATGGGAGGCTTGACCTTATTAAAAGCAGTCACATATACCCCTACCGTCACAATGCCAATAAATCTATTTTATTTGAACCTTCAGCGTGCACTGAGCCCAGAGGAGAGCTCCATTTAAAACTCCCCGCACACTTATATTTCAACCTGCTGATTCTCCTGAACAGTGCAGCCGATTTATAAAAATAAAAACAGCTTTGGAAAGGGCAAGAAAAGGATCTTGAAGTAAGCTTTAACCCTTTTGGGTGACCTTGAGACGTAGCTACTACATCATGGCATCTGCCACTCCAGGGGGCCTCATGACGTTTGCTACGTCATACATTTCTACTATTGTTCTGGGGGTGCGTTGAAATGATCGCAAGTGCCAGAGGAGTCGTGGCTCTTAAAGGTTAATCAATGAAACTATGTAACTATGTTACCTTCCTGCCTTATATGGCCCAATGTGAGGGGTGAGGTTCATATTTATATCATGAGCTGGGGCACTCACACGTGTCATGGTTATGTACTTATGGTCAGTTAGAACACAGGGGGTTTAGGCCAGTAGTCGTGGGCAACATGATATGCTTAAACATTTGGAGTGCCAAGAGGGGTCCCAGTGCAACGCCCCTACCGGTACATTGCGGCTCATGTGGTAGATTGCGCCTGCGCTCCATGGGAACACAGGATGCGAGCTAAGCCAGAAAACCCGGACCCTTTAAGGATGACGCCATGAATCCCCCCCCCAGAGTGCCAGCAATGATGCCATGGGGTCCGGAGTGCGGTCCCATGTGCAATGAGGGGCCCACCGGAGTAGAGTGCCAGTCCCCCGATGATGTAATGGGGGTCCTGGAGTGCGCAGTCCCTTGATGCAATGGGGCCAGGAGTGCCAGTCCCCATGATGTAATGGGGTCACCGTGGATGCGAGTCCCCATGATGCAATGGGGCCCCGGTAGTGCGAGTCCCCAAGATCCAATGGGCCCACAGTGCAGTCTCCATGATGCAATGGGGTCCCTGGAGGTCCAGTCCGCATGATGCAATGGGGGTCCCCCGGAGTGCCAGTCCCCAATGATGCAATGGGGTCCTGGAGTTCCAGCCATGATGCAAGGGGCGTCCCGGAGTTCCAGTCCCATGATGCAATGGGGCCCCCAGTGTGCCAGTCCCCATGAGCAATGGGGCTCCGGGGAGTGAAGTTCCATGATGCATGGGGCCCCAGAGTGCCAGTTCCCATGATGCAATGGGGGCCCCCCAGAGGGCAAGTCCCCATGATGCAATGGGGCCACCCAGAGCTGCACGAGTCCCCATGAGCAATGGGGCCCCTGGAGTGCCAGTCCCATGATGCAATGGGGTCCCCCGGGGGTGTGTTGTGTTGATCTGTGTGCTGGTGTGTGTCTCGCAATAGAGCGGCGGAGGACGCTGATTTTTAAATGCGCACAAGTAAAGAATGAAGAAAGTTCATATACAGAGGTATCGCTGCCGCCTTCTGTTAACGCGTAGTCCTCTCAGATCATTTCCTGCCCTTTTCCCCCCACACTGTTTTTATTTTAAGGTCCACTTCAGGTTTGAAGCATTAAGTGTCGGGAGGTTAAAATGGAGCTCTCCCAGAGCACCTGTTGTAGTCTTAATGTTACCATGGCAAACCTCGGAAGCGATCAAGAAAAAACATGTTTTTATTGCTCAAAAAAAAAACATGAAAAAAAAGCTAAAAAAAGAGCAGCACATGCTCGGGGGGCCAAGAAAGAAACATTATGTGAGCTAAATTTATAGAGGTGAGGCAGGGGGAGGGGGTCACCGCAACTGGCACCATCAGCAAAGAGCTGCTCCCAGGGTTCAACTAAATGGACCGCCTTTTAGTTTCAAATCCATTAGTTGCAGCTCCTCGGAGCAGGGACTCCTCTTCGAAATGTTACGTTTATGGGAAGCACTTATTCCCGTGACTGTTAGTTTGTAGTTATTTGTTATTTATATGATTGTCGCGAATTCATTGTGAAGGGCATGTACATTATGGCGCTATATTAATAAAGACATTCAATACATACAATACGATCATCCTTCAGCAGTGTAATCAGCAGCTATTATATATTCTATATAAAAATACTTGGTAACATTGTGGTATTTACAGTTGCAGCTCAAACTGCTGGGAAACATTGGCAACAAACAGGAAAGCGTTGCAAACATCTTGCGACTGCCGGGGAGGAAGTGTGTTAAAACCTGCTATGGCAATCAAAGGATGCTCAGTATATTAAATAAATCATTAAAAAAATATCTTTATATCTAATACTACAGAACGGATGCTTTTTTTTTTAAACAAACATGTAGGATATTGCACGGAGTGCTCCTTTAATGTTCAGGTTTAACAGGAGAAGGGAGGAGAAGAACTCAGAGGAAGGAGGGAGTGGAAAACAGAGGGGGGGGAAGGAAAAAAACAGAGAGGGGAAGAGAAGCCAGTACTTCCTTGTCGGCGGGGTGGTGTTGAGAGTGAGACAGAAACAAGATCGATCTCCTAGGGAGGAGAAGAGAGACAGGAGAAGGTGGGGGAAATACACCATTATAACAGATCAAGCCCTTGCTGGGACAAAATTCAGGCACAGGGAGTACTGATCACCCCCTGCCAGGAACAGTGAGTAAACACATGTATAATTATTGAACTGGAGTGAGAGAGTGTGAGAGAGAGGTGTGGAGAGGAGAGTTGTGAAGAGAGAGTGTGAGAGAGGTGTGAGAGGAGAGTGTTGTGAAGAGAGTGTAGTCTGTATTTAGATGTGTTTATGTGGTTGGGAAAACCGCCTGTTGGGATCAATAATGTTAATGGTTAGGTGAAACAGGACTGATGAAAACCTGTGTTTTAAAATAGCCCATTTATTGGTTTTTTTAGGTGTTTTGGAAGTGATCCATAAAATGAAGGTAATAAAATAATTATATTGTTTTCAGTGGGGGTATTTAAATGGAGATGGGATTTGTGTACGGGTCTGTAGTTGTGTGTTTTATGACCACTATCGATAACAAGTTTGGTCATAATCTCATGCTTATCTGTTTTAGAAAACATAGCTATATTGTGACTACGTGCTTAAAACATGTATAATAACAACCCATCCCAAGGTTTTTCATATACTAGGATAACCCAGAAGATGATCTTTAAAAAAAACCCTTTTCTGACAGATTATACATAGCTGTGACATAATATGCATTGTAACTTTCATATTGTGGCTGTGGGATACCGGTGGTAAATATGGTCTATTTGTCATGCAACAAAATATTAGGCTGTAAAAACCTTCTGGGTGATGAATTAAGTGTCAATTAGTTCAGCATATTTTGTGTGTGTGTGGTGTGTGTTAAAATAGTGGTTGTTTTGTTGGAGGGGGCAGAACAGATCAGAAATATATTGCCAGGGACACTTGGTCCGACATAGGAGTGAGGAATTGTGGGAACAGAAGGGACGAGGTGGAAGGGTGGATCAGACAGGAGAGGGCTGAGGAGAGATGAGGAATAGAGAGAGAGTAGAGGAGAGGAGAGAGACACACACACAGCAAGAGGAGGGAAGGAGGGGGAGGAAAAAAGATGGGACAAAAACCCCTCACGTGAAAGCAAGAGAGGCAAAGAGAGCGAGACAGGCCAGATTGGGAGCAGACAGCGAAGGGCAGTTAGAGAGGAGCGAGGAGAGAGAGAGAGAGAGAATAGAGAGAGCGGGGAGAGAGTAGGAGGAGAGGGTGGGGGAGAGATGGGATGGGTTTGGGGGGGGGGGGGGGGGAGGGAGGACGGGGTTGGGGGGTGGTGGGGACTGGTTGGGGGGGGGGGGGGGGTGAGAGAGACGGAGATCGAGATAGAGAGAGATGGAAGCGAGAGGAGAGGAGGATTATAATATTATTATATATATGTGTATATATGGTAATATTTATATATATAGTATATATATGGTATAATGTATTATATAATATATATTGTATAGATATGTGTATGGATATAGATATATATGTATATATTATGATATATGTATACAGAGAATAGAGTATCAGAGAGAGAGAGAGAAGGGAGAGAGTGGGGGAGTAGAGATGAGAGAGAGATCGAGAGGGAGGAGAAGAGTGAGAGAGCGAGAGGAGAGACGGGAATGGTAGGAGCAGAAGTAGGGAGAGGGAGGGAGATATGAGTATAGAGAGAGAGAGATGAGTATAGAGTCGGAGTGTAGGATAGAGATGACGGGATATCGTAGATGTAATATGTATATATAATGTAGATGTGTAGATAGATGTAGGATATATGAGATGTATGTGAATAGATAGTAGGGAATATATGTTGGATGAGAACGATGTATTAGATACATGGGATATGTGGATATACATATTACATATAGATATATATATATATTATTATTAATGATGTGTATATTGTGGTATATTATATACTATATATATATATATATATATATATATATATATATCTATATATATATATATCGCCTTCAAATAAGTATATGGTTCATGGTTTTTATACACGTATGTATAGAATTAATTACTGGTATACATATAATGTACAATAGATACATCATACACATTAATTTTAGTGTTTGTATACATAGAAATATATGTACGGGTGTGTCTGTGAACACGCGCACACAGCCCTTTTTCTATCCACTGCTGGATGAAGGCCAAGAAATTGAGGTTTCACCTAAACTTGAAGTATTAATGCTTTTGGGATGGTATTAGTGGGTATAATAACTGGCCTGTAGTCACTGCAGAGCCATAAATAACCATGCCTGCTCCCTCCTCTTCCTTCCTGCAGGCCTGACAGGCAAATTCCTGCAGTTGGTCGTGGTTAACGCTCGGAGCTGTACAGGTTTTGGCTGTTATAGTGACAGAGCAGTCACTCAGCTCCTCTCATTCAAGGAAATCTGGGCTGGGTTCCCATGCCTCGCACGCCGAGGAACAACCTGCTTTCTAATGATGAATCACCCGGAAGTTTCCGACCCCTGTCAGAGCACTAGTAATATTTCTTATATAGTGCTGCGTTCTAGAACTTTGCAGGTGCCCGTAGTCCCTGCCCTGAAGAGGTTACAATCTAAAAGTGGTGCCTGAGGTACAGGGCCATAGTGACCTCCCCAAGCTCACCAGGAGCGTTGACACTGGGATTTAAACTGTGTTTCTCCCACTTTGAACGCAGTGAGCTATTGCTTCTGCCAAGTATATAGACGCATTGTTACACACGGATGTGTACTGTATGTGCTGTATATCGCTACAACCAGGCACACGGTGCATCAAACATTAACCATGTGACAGCAGTAGGGGCTAGCTTTGCAGACAGATGTACATGCAGTGATCGACCAGGGGTGGGCAAAGCCGGTCCTCAAGGGCCACCAACAGGTCACGGTTTAAGGATATCCCTGCTTCAGCACAGGTGGCTCTCTCAGTCCCTGCTTCAGCACAGGTGGCTGATTGAGCCACCTGTGCTGGAGCTGGGATATTCTTCAAACCTGACCTGTTGGGGGCATCTTGAGGACCGGAGTTGATCACCCCTGCTTTAAAGAATACGGCCCATAATTGGCAAATGTTTCCATGATTATTTTTTGGTTTGTTTCATCTGGATCCCTAGAACTATGGGATGAGTATTTTCCCATTAGTGTAACAACGGCTGAACTCTATGGAAATGTCGGGTTTCCAACCTTCTATGTTACTAGGTATGTTTTTTAAATTCGGTCGAGTCAGCTGTTCTTAAATGATATCTCGCTGATCTCTTTAAATCGGACACTGTAGCAATAGTGTTGGTGTATAGACACTGAAGGTAATCTACTTTTGTATTTACTGATCCACACTGCAACTACTTTTTCTTATTGACATAACGTTCCACTTCTAAGCGGAAAAATTCGATTTTATTTTATTGTATAAATACTGTAGCAGTCTTTCGAAAACATCATGCAACGTTTTCCCCCAATCTTCAATCAATTCCCCCCCACCCCCCAAGTCAAATTCAATGCTAATTTAATCACTGCACAGTACTAGGACAGTATATGGTAGTTTGATTAGAATGTAAGCTCTCCAGGGCAGTGATCCTATCTCCCAGTGTGGAGTATTCTAGGTATTTTTATCCCTGCACTATGCTCTTATCCCGCAGTAATTCCCAGAGTACGCGTTAATATAATCCCTTGGCGTTTAGGTGCACATGCTATATACTGAACAGCTGCTGCTGCACCATATAGAAAGCAGGTTTATTATTTTTAATTAGACTAATCCTTTGGGGAAGCCACATGTGCATACAACATACGTTTTAGAGATACAATTTCCCTGGGACGACTATTTTTTAGCTTCTACAGATTCCGTCGCTCAATTAGAATAAATGCATAAAAAGCAATTGGGAAAGGTGAGGTTTGGCAAGGGTTCTATACTCTAATTGCACCTAATGAACAGCTTATGTTGGTGCATTCAAAGGTTTCAAACCTGCAATAAATTCACACTTCAAGAGAAATACCACCACTAGAAGTCTTGCGTTCACATAAGGTCGCAAAACTGTTCCAACTTGTGTGGGTGCACTGAGAGGAGCAATCCTTGCAATATCCTACGTGTGTTTTATTTTAATTATTTTTTCTTAATCAGTTCTGTAGTATTAATATTTGCTACCTTACTAGCAGTAATACTTGCTACTTTTTTTAAAATGTATTTATTTTTATTCAACTCTTAAAGGCATTTTTAATACACTGAGCGTCTTCTATAGCAGGTTTAGCCCACCTCCCCAGCAGTGCAAGATCTTTGTAAGTCCGCATCTATACTCTGCGCAACGCGAACAAAATGCAGGGGATCTAAGGGGCCGGCCATAGTGTGCGCGAGCGGAAGTTTTTTTCAGCCGACAAAGTTTTTTTTTAATTTGGTTCCAGGTCACGTGCGTGGTCAGCCAATAAGGGCGAACTGCTCACATGATGATGTCATGGCGCCGCCTCCCCGTAGCGAAATCCTACAGGCCACAGATCGCTGAAGCTACAGGCGTGCGCTCAAGTCCTCATGGCCCTGCTTCAGCATAGGTGGCTCCATCAAAGATGGACCCACCTGTGCTGAAGCAGGGATATCCTGAAAACCTGACCTGTTGGCGGCCCTTGAGGACTGGAGTTGGCCGCCCCTGGCCTATTAGATGGACATCCTAAAACATGTTCCTTTTTTAACCCTTTGAGTGTCCCATTCCGTAGCCGCTGCGTCATGGGGTCCGGCCTCCCGGCGGACAGTACGGTAGTGCCGACGTCTTGGACTGTGTTTTAGCTTTTCTCCTGTGATGCGCAGAAAGCGATCTGGCACGTGGGGGGAAACGACTCCTCTTCTGTTACTGTAATCTGTGACGCGCGCTGTCACATGATCGGGGATTACCCCAGTACTCCCTATCTCAATGCCGCGCACACCAATAAGAAACCTGCGACCGATGATTAAATTAAAATTAAACGGCCATTTTGTTTGCCCTGGAGGGGATACTAGCGCTACCCTCAGTGGTAAGTGTCTCAAGAATCCGGGTCGCCTGAGCCAAATATAAAATAAAAAAGTGGGGGAGCACAAAGCGTATTATTGAAGCAAGCAATAGTGTTATTAATCCTTTATGACCGCTAGTGCATGGGTTAATGATATACAGCTGGGTCGCACTAATTATATACACACACCCCACGCTAATATACTGCAGCACTTTATGGGGGTGTATATATGACGTTTGAACACTATGAATGATAATGCACCGTGCATTGTTTCCTGGTGGTTGCGAGCTGTGATTAACATGTGAAGCGGTTTGGTGGTTGCCGGCAGTTTGTAACTTTGGGGACAGTTGCTAGTTAACGGGGCGATGTTGAAAACTTGGCATCGGGGAGGGGAGGGCTTCCGTTTGTCCCTGGAATAAAAGCATTTGGTTGGCAGACAGGGAGGAGGCGGCAGGCGCGGTGACGACGGTTGCCACATTTAACTTTCCAAAACAAGGCACCTGACGAGGAAAGTGGTGACACTTGGCAACACACAAGCAGCACAAAGCCTCCGACCACAGCCTGTTCATATGAAATGGGGAGTGTGTTGTGTTACAAAAGAGGCAGTCCAAGCAATATCCTACTAAAGGTTTTTGTTATTTGTTATAATCAGTTCTGTAGTATTAGATAATGATTCTGGCTGCATTTTTTTTTTATTCAACTCTTAATGCCATATTTATTTATTTATTTTTGTAAATTCTTTATTTGTAATCCACTTTTTTTATAACGGTAAACATTCAACACAGTGTAACACACTGCAAAACAATTGACATTTTTAATAATAAAAATGTACATACAATCACAAAACAAGTTAAAAAAAATTCAATTAAAATAAGATCTACAGTACAAACACTTCAAATCCCTATTTAATAGTCCCAGTTGTAGCCATTATTTCCAAATTGGCAGATACTGTATCTCTCCTCTTAAATATAATCACATTATTCTGTTACCAATAAACTCTGGCCATGGCCGCCAGAGAATCTCAAATGTTAACCTTGTATCAGTTGTTATACAGTATATGATGGTTGTTCCATCCTCACAACCTCCCATACTCTCGACTCCCATTGTCCCATAGTGGGTGCACCCAGCTGTTTCCAGTTGGCGACGATGGCACATCTTTCTGCATTCAGCATGGGTATAAACAGAGATTTCCGGATTCTGTGCCCCTTGATCCCTTCCCTGTTTAGCAATAAAATACTCGGGGTCTCTTGGGATTCTAATCTTGGTAATATTGAAAATCTGCTCCCCTATCACATCCCAAAAACACTCTACTGTGTACTCTTCCACTTCCACCAAATATGAAGCATTGTTCCCACCTCCCCACATCCTCCAGCACTTATCAGACGTTCCTGGGTAGCATTCGCTCGGTTTTTGTGGTGTGTAATACCACCTGTACATTATCTTATACACGTTTTCTAAGATATGGGTTGACTTCGGGGAAGAGCTGGCATTTCTCCACATCTGTGTCCATTCGAGTGCCGAGTATTCCCTACCCAAGTTAATACTTAATGTCATTTTTAATTATTTTTAATCAACTGCGCATCCTTTCATTTCTATAGCGGGCTTTAACACACTTCCCCAGGAGTCGGGGTTGGCATGATGGCGGTTCCCTCTGTGCCCCTGCACCCATCCCCGCGCTTTTCCCCATAACAAACTGATTTCCGGTGGGGGGTTCGGGGGGGGGGGGGGGGTAGAGCATGGGATCTCCTGTAAGTATCTCTTACCATGTCGGGCGACGACATCTCCTACAGCGTCCCGTCGTCATGGCACCGCGACGTCAAATGGCATTGAGTTGCTGTGACAAGGTGGCATCACGAGGCGTTGCCATGAAGCGATACCGCATGGTGCTGCCACGTCACGCGTTGCCATGACCACGGGAAGCCGCGAGGTCGGAGGAGGGGATGCCGGACCAGGTTATAGGCCCCGCGGAAGTCCTTGAACCAAGCTTCGCAGAACTACAAGCCGGTCCTGCCAGCAGTGCAAGATTTGTTGCCAATATTCCCAGCAGTTTGAGCTGCAAACTGTAACAATAGATAATGATACATTAGTAATATAAGGATATATTGTAGCTGTTGAGTTACACTGACTCAAGCATTGGTTGAAACTGAAAGGCAGCCATTTAGTGAACCCCGGGAACCAGGATCTTTGCTGATCGATCGCGGGAGAGTCAATCGATCGGCAGCGTGGGTAATTCGTTTTCAATAAAGATATTTAAAGGCTGCGTATATTAAAACAAAACAAGATCTAGATATAGAGTTTTGGGGTTTTTAATGTGCAACGGGGATTGCTTCTTCAAGTTGTGGGTGGAGTTTCACCGCAGAGGTGGCTGTGAAGTATCATTGTAAAGCACAATGACATGGAAAGCCGTATACAAACACATTGGTGCAGCCGTCTCTAGGTTGGAATTTTAACCGCAATATCCCTTGCTCCATTCAGACATCTTTAAAAGTGACGGGGACCCTAACCCCCCCCTCCCCCGCCCCACACCACCCAACCGGCCCAGGGGACTCATTCACGGTCGCCTTTCGGTGCCAGCTCAGATCTGCCTCCTTATGGCTGGCACACACTTCTGTTATACCCATAATGCATTGCCACGGCAAGGGTGCATCAGAGACAGTAGCTGCACTGCGCTGGAAGCACGGTTCCAACCCACTTGTTGTGTTAATGGTTATGAAGCAGGGGGTCTCTGCAGCTCCGGGGATCCCCTGCTTCCAGAGATACTCACTGGAAGGTGCAGCCAGTACTTAATGGTTATTTCATCGCCCGTGGCACAATTCGCCATCTTCGCGTCCTATTGGCGCCCGTGCTGCGAAAGATTTAACCCTCCATATTGTTTTCCCAAACAGAAAAGATACGAGCGCAAATATCATTTACTAGTGAAAATTGTGAACACAAGTGTGAAAAAACAAAATATATATATATATACTCGAAAAGAGCGCTGCTCTAGCTATCGGACTCAATCCAAGTCCAAGAAGGTAGTTGCTGCGAAAAATCAGGAGTGTAAATCGGTGCAGGCGTATATGAAAACACAAATGGCAAATATAGTGCTCCCCCGTATGGGATATATACGTGCAGTGATAGATAAAGGATAAGTAAAGCACACGCATGGGGCGTGAGTGTTTGAGGCAGTGTGGCTGTAACATACTCGATGTGGAATCTGGATTCCCTTGTAATGACGCTCGTCGGGGTCAGGTGAGTTTATTGAAGGGACGGGGATCCCACGTGCCAAAAACGGAGATGGCACAAGATGGTGCAGATTGCTTTTATATGCAAGTAAGACAACACAGGAGAGGACACACACCGCTCACTTAATCAACAATATCAGAATTATTTTAAATTCACGTGTCAGAATTGTGACACAAATGGGTGCTGCCTATGTACTTGAAGTTAATAATATTAACAATTGAATGAAAATGTGACAAATGTGACTGTCACATTTTCATTCAATTGTTAATATATGCAAGTAAGGCAAGAGATATTAAACTCGCAAGAAATATGCAAAAACAGGCGTTGGGACCACCCGCGGGTCAGAATCTGGCAGAGGAGACGGCTCTCCGTCCTCCACTGGTGGTCCTGCTGCGACGGCCGTGCACGGTGAGCAGATGGTGATACCAGGGAAGGTTGAACCCAATCTCAGAATCTCCTCCAGAAAGTCCTCCAGCCACTGGATAGTCCTCCTAGCGTCTATAGCTCCACCCTACGCGTTTCGCTCCGTCAAGCTTCCTCAGGGGCTAATGGTAATATTGTTTACCCAGCCTGGGTTATTACTGGGGGGGTGCCTTTTGGATGGGAGACTCTCAGGAAGCTGGGGGTCCTGGTGCTGAAATTATGTTCCGAAGACTTCCCACCTAGATGGAATCGCACCCTTTTAAAAACCTTCCACCGTGGGAGCTCATCTTTGCGTCTAAGCAAAGGCAGTGAAGTGGTTAAGAATCTTGCATGAGACCAGCTAATATTCAACCCAGAAGCAGGTTAACCAGTTACAGGAACGTACACTCATCTGATTTTAATACGCACAGTACAGGGAGGCTGGAGGAATGTCACTCGCTGCTGTGTATCAGTGTCCTGGTTTACACTGAGCCACCTGTGCTGAAGCAGGGATATCCTGCTGAAAACCTGACCTGTTGATAGCTCTTGAGGACTGAAGTTTGCCACCCATGGTTTAGATCAGGGGTGTGCGCAAACTTGGGGGGGGGGGCACAGAGGCCCTGTGCTGCCCTAAAGGCATTTAAATGAAATGCCGGGGGACCGTGCGAGGCCTCCGTGATATTCCCTTGGCGTCAGGCGACGCATCGCCATGGCAACCCGGCTTCGCACGGCATTGTGATGTCACATGACCCCCTTTGCATCATTTGAGCCAGAGCCAAGCAGGGGGGGGCGGTGCAGAGGGGGAAGTTTCTGCAGCCCTGGTTTAGGCTGGGGCCACGGTACTGCAGAACGCGCGGACGCACGCTGAGCGAACAGACTGCCTTAGGCAGTGTTCGCGTCCATGCGGCGTGCGGGCGCGTCCATGTGGAAGCAGGAGTTGGCGCGCGTTACATGGGAAATCGGTTAAACTGATTTCTCAGCGCGACAGGTCACGAGCGGTTCACCCAATGAGGGCAAACCAGCTCTGTAACGCCCCCAAGACCCGTCCTCCATGGCCAGGGAAAGCACCCGCTTCCCCACAGCCTCCGCACGGGAGAAGGCGCCATGGCCCCAGCCTTGGGCCGAGTTCAGGGTGGATGCCACGCGACGTGCGCGCTCTTGCATGCGCGTGCACGTCCGTCGCAATTTCGGCTTGTTCGTTTGAAAACTCCCAACTGAAACCTCCACCGGCGGCACAGTGCAGCGTTTTTGCCGCTACAACCCAAAATGACATTTTGGGCTACAGTCGCGTCACGTGAGTTGGTTCTGCGAACCAGCTCCGTGACACGATCACCACGCCCCCAAACGCCACGACCCAACTCCTGCAGCCAAGGCACAGATCGCCGGACTGCAGGAGCGGGCAGCGGAGGCGCTCGCGGCCGGAGCACCCACCCTGAACTCGGCCTTAAGCTGGCTGTGTGTCCCAGGGTGTTCGCTAATTTTTGCAATGGTCAAAGCACATCCGCCCTCTGCATAAGAGCTCAGCAGCTTTAAAGGGCAGATGGCACCATCGGGACTTCCAGAACAGTCCGTCTATGAAGGCAGTTTTGTAATGGCGATTCCGAACAGTGTCCGCCGGACTGCAGCTTTAAATATGCATGTTAAATCCGCCTCATGTTTTGGTTAACCTTATCAGTTCAAACCTTATCAGGATGGATGGCGGAGGACAAAGATCATGGTTGGTGTGAGCTGCAGGAATGAATCCTCTCGCTGCCAGGTTAATCTGCTATCGGATTTCAGCACTAAGCCCCTCTTTGCATCCTGCTCTGATCCCAGTCCCACGCCAGGCTGTTTGCATACACTTTGAATGTGCCGTGCAGAATCCTGGCTTCTCGGCCAGCAGCACTGGACGTCACAATGGAGTTTAAAGGGTCAGTCCCTCCTAGCAGCAACGTGTACTAACGGCAGTGACCTGTTTCAGGGGTCACAGCTGGGGGATGCCTTTTTTTTTTTTTTTTTTACTAAAACCAGACCCCAATAAAAAATAAAAGGAGCAGTCCTCATCTGGCTGTCAAAAATGAAAAGTACTGGTACCCAACTTCCTAATGCAGAGGGGGTCAACTCCAGTCCTGAAGAGCCACCAGCAGATCAGGTTTTAAGGATATTCCTGCTTCAGCATAGGTAGTTGTCATTCTGACTGAGCCACCTGTGCTGAAGCAGAGATATCCTTAAAACCTGACCTGTTGGTGACCCTTGAGGACTGGAGTTTGCCACCCCTGCCCTAGTGTGATCACGTTTCCGCCACGGCCTTTAACACTGACAGGCAGCTACGCCCGTGTTGGAGCGATTGGTGGACGTGCGACACCAATCCGTGTACAGGATGCCTTGTCGTGCATCCCGATCTGCGATGTCACCGCCCCCCGCATCGCTTGTTATCAGCCCCGATAAGTTCCTCCGCACCCCACACCCTCTCACTAAATGCAATAACCCATTCACTGCCAGAGGGAACTGCAACGCAAGGAACAGTCCACCCTAACTAAGCTCTGTTTTTGGGGGGTTGGAGCAGGGGGTCCTACAGACCTGAACCGCACTAATTTTCAGCTCCGGAGACCCCCTCCCCGCTGGTTTCCGAGATACTTGCTGGGTGAAGTTACCGGTATAACTTTCTGGTTTCTACAGGGGATTTAAATGGCCAGCCAATAAGAAGAGACACATTGCGATGTTGCAGCTTTCTATTGGCCTGAGATTTGGTGGCCATTTTGTCTTCCCTGAGAAAGTTTTGTGTGTGTTTTTTTTTTTTTTTTGTTTTGTTTTTTGTTTAAACCCGCTAACTTCACGGGTAAGTATTTCGGGGTTCGGGTGGGTACCCGAAGCTGAAAATAGTGGCGCTTGCTCTAGGGGGATCTGCGGTTCCCACCCTGTAATACATAATAATAAGTATAAACGCTCTGCTCTCTTCTGTACAAGCTCTCTTCTTTACAAACGCTCTGCTCCCTGCGCTCTCTTCTGTACAAATGCTCCGCTCCCTGCGCTCTTCTGTACAAACGCTCCGCTCCCTGCGCTCTTCTGTACAAACGCTCTGCTCCCTGCGCTCTTCTGTACAAACGCTCTGCTCTTCTGTACAAACGCTCCGCTGCCTGCGCTCTCCTGTACACACTCCCTGCGCTCTTCTATACAAACGCTCCGCTCCCTGCGCTCTTCTTTACAAACGCTCCGCTCCCTGCACTCTTCTTTATAAACGCTCCGCCCCCTGTGCTCTTCTTTACAAACGCTCCGCTCCCTGCGCTCTTCTGTACAAACGCTCCGCTCCCTGCGCTCTCCTGTACAAACGCTCCGCTCCCTGCGCTCTCCTGTACAAACGCCTCCGCGCGCTCTCCTGTAACATGCTCCGCTCCCGTGCGCATCTCTTCTGTATAAACGCTCCGCTCCCTGCGCCTCGCTCTGTACAAACGCTCCGCCTCCCTTGCGCTCTCTCTGTATAACGCTCCGCTCCCCTGCGCTCTCCTGTATTAACAGCTCCGCTCCCTGCGCTCATCGCTGTTCAACGCTCCCAGCTCCACTCCCTGCGCTCACTAATCCTGTATTACCGCTCAACTCTCCGCTCCCTCCTCTCCATCCTGTATTAAAACGCTCCTCTCCCGCGCTCTCCTGAGTATAAACGCTCGTCGCTCCCTGCGCTCCGCTCCGTAGCCTCTCCTGAAAACGCTCCTCTCCCTGCGCTCTCCGTACAACGCTGTCGCTCTCCTGTATAAAACGCTCCGCTCCCTGCGTCCTCCTGTAAAACGTCCGCTCCCTCCTCTCTGTACAAGCTCCGTTCCCTGCGCCTCCTGTAAAAACGCTTCCGCTCCCTTCGCTCTCCTGTAAAAAGCTCCGCTCCCTGCGCTCTCCTGTATAAACGCTCCTCACCTGCGCTCCCCGTCTATAAACGCTCTCCGCCGCGATCCTCTCTGTATAAACGCTCCGCTCCCTGCGCTCGTCTCTGTATAAACGCATGATGCCGCTCCCTGCGCTCTCTGTACTACGCTGCGCTCTCCTGTACTAAACGCCTCCGCTCTCCCTGCGCTCCTCCCTGTAGTAACGCTCCACTCCCCCCCGCGCTCTCCGTACAACGCTCCGCTCCTCCCGCGCTCTCTGTACAACGCTCGCTCCCTGCGTCTTCTCTACCTGTCTTTGAAGCTCCGCTCCCTGCGCTCTCCTGTATTAACGCTCCGCTCCCTGCGCTCTCCTGTATAAACGCTT
>WSYH01003767.1:34465-49917 GCA_036426205.1 Ascaphus truei
AACGCTCCGCTCCCTGCGCTCTCCTGTATTAACGCTCCGCTCCCTGCTCTCTTCCAGGATGCTGCAGACACTTTGTGACGCTTTCTGGTGGCACAAACTCTGGCTGCCAGTGAATGTGACCTGGGCCGACCTTGAGGATCAAGAAGGTCGTGTGTATGCCAAAGCCTCCCACCTCTGCGTGACCATCCCCCTCGCCTTCCTCTTCCTGATCCTGCGATACCTGTTCGAAATGTGAGTATCCCGCGTCCATGTACAAGTGACTGAGAACCCGTTAACCCCTTCACTGCCAGAGACCTGCAACACTAGGGGATCAGTCCCAGTGTCTCTGTCCGTAGCCAAAGCATGTTTAAAAATAAATAAATAAAAGTACTGGTAGTATTTATCCATTGGTACCCAACACACGGACTGCTGCTTACAATTTTATTTTGTCTATCATCCGGCTTACAGGCTGATGGTGAAATAATTGATTCATTTCTCGGTACACACTAAAGATGCCGCCATAGACTTTTTTTTAATTTTTTTTTTACACAAACTGTTTTTAATAATGTGGCCGCTTTTGGAATTGTTGCTCCACTTTCTCCCCCCCTCCCCCCCTATTATACTTAGACACTATACCATGTAGGCAGCCAAAATAACAACCTTTTGTAAATGATTTAACAATCTAATTGACGCCCTTTTAACTAATATAACCATACTAAAAGCAAAGGGGGGTGAGGGGTTCCCCCATGCAATTAATTACAAATTGCACCACATCTGGGTTATTGACGCCTTTGGTATCCAGATGTAACGCCTATAAGCTGTGCGTTTTTGTTGTTGTAATATAATAAGTGTAGCTTCCCTGCCTCTTACCTTCACCTGCTCCTCATCTCCGCGACGTCGGCTCTGTGTAACGTCCCGTTGTCATGGCAACGCGTCGTCATAACAAGATGCCGCCGGAGATGTGGAGAAGGGAAGAGACAAATGTTGGTACTGGTACTCTGTACCGACCCGTACCCTCTGTACCGACCCGTACCGTCACAGAAAAAGCCATGCCTCTAAGAATTGAACCTTGTGTTCAAATTTACTTTGGAATAACTTGTTTGGCAAACACCCCCCCCCCCCCCTATTTAGAAGCCCTTAAATACAATTTGTCATAAATTTCCAGAGTAAGGGCAGTGAAATTTTTGCTTTTAGCATGGTTAGATTAGTTTGAAGAAGCGAATTGGATTGTCACATGATTGACTGAAGTTGTTCTATTTGCTTCAGATCGCTACAAGTGTATAGAGAGACTCCATATCCAACGGAGAAAGGGCCCATGTGCATAAAAACGCTTGTACAACTCTATCCTACCTAAGTTGGTGGACAGCTGAAAGTATATGGAGATACTCTGTATCATTCTATTGTGCTTCATTTTGTCTCCTCTGCAGTGTGGTTGCCAGTCCCCTCGCGAGAGCCCTCGGTGTAACGGATCAGGTTCGCTTAAAAGCCGCGCACAGCCCAGTGCTAGAAAAATTCTATAGCTGCTGTTCTAAGCATCCCAGACAGGTATCTATCTGCCTTACAGGTGCAATCACAGTTAGCTTACAAAAAAAAGCAATGTTTCGCAAGCAACTTCCTTACAGGGTCAGTCCCGCCTAGGACAAAAGTGACTGAAGGATAGTGAAGTTTAATCGGTTGACTGCCGTTGGATACTATTTTAAATCGAACAATTAGAAGTATTTTTATTTTGTAAACGTAACATTTCCATAGTAAAAACAAACAAAAATACCACTTGTGTTGCATTTGCATGTCTGAGGCAGGTCTGCAGCCCTGCCTTTCCCCATTATCTCTTAACATAAACTGTGCTTCTACTGCAGCAAGGGATTCTGGGTAATGATATGAAAATGAGCACAGTGTCAGTCTTTTATTTCTTATTCATTTTAACAGGGACCCCTATAAGCCTATACGGGCCGCATTACACAGCTTTTCAGCACAGCATAGGTTAAAGAAGTGTAGAGCTAGTAAACCTACTCACAGACCGTTAAGTCTCATCAGTTTGGGGATGTAGTAAAGTAAAGAAAAACGTTGGGGGGAGGAGACCGTTTGTCAGTCCTCAAAGCTGCAGGAAAATGCTTTGTTCTGTTTCTTTGTCATAATGAAGCAACAAAAGTAGCTTATTTTGCTTCAATTTAGTGTTCCCACAGAAAAGAGAAACCCGTTTATTTTGCACACGATACAAATCTGGAAAACCGTTACTTTTTAAAGGGGATGGAATCTTTCTAAGGAAGCTAATTCTACTCGAGGCGTTTCAAAACTACTTTTACCCGAATGTGGGACTACAACTTTAATAAACACAGAATCACACTTAAAGCAAATATTTCCAACAACATTCAGCATAATGGCGGAGGGGAAAAAAAATTATAATAAATATATATATACTGTATATATATATATATCACTTGTGAGCACATTCACATGGCTAAGACAGATCTGCAACCCTGCCTTTCACCATTATCACCCAGCATACAGTGCTTCCACTGCAGCAAGGGATTCCTGGAAATTACATGCAAACGAGCACACAATACCAACTTAGTGTATGTATGTAATTTAGTGCAACAATAAAAAGCAGTGCTGAGATGCACTCACGTAGTGAATTCTAGCGATGAGCCTTCCATAAAACCACCGTCCCATTTCTGGTCCTCTGGCTCTTGAGAGGTTAATTACAGTTGTGCAAGAGACGATCTGCAATGGTCTAAGGCTGTTTTATTACCAGGATTAAAAATAAAGAAATGCACGCGCATAACCTGGTGGGTAAAAACCATGAATATAGGGAGGGGGGAGAGAGAGTGGGTGCTTGTCAATCGATTGTTTACTCAACCTCTAGCTCACTCTGTTGCTGTTAAGTTCAATAAACTGAAGGACAGACGGGTGTCTGCCTGTGCAAACTCTTACAGAACACACAGTGAGATCAGAGACAGAGAACAGCCAGAGGATATCTCCACCACTCCCCCCCCCCCCCCCCCCCCCCCCCCCACGTCTCGGCGTGTTTACAAACTGACTGTAACACTCCATGTAACAATATTTCGATGTCAGATTTGGGTAAAAAGGCGCCAATCACCCAAGTATAACCCCTTCAAGCTGTCGCTGCCTTTAGTGCACGGTGGTCCTAGGAAGGATTGGCCCTTTTTAAAAGGTTATCGCTGCATGGGACTGGAATCTGACTCCGTTGCCTCCTGTGCTTGCAGAGCGATTTGGATAACCTCTCGCGGGCGAGCGGCTTCACTGTACGACAGGTCGAGCGATGGTTCCGCCGGAGGAGGAATCAGGACAGGCCGAGCTTGCTGAAGAAATTTCGGGAAGCCAGGTGTGTATTCCCGCGCCCGTCCGCTCCACGTAGGAACACTGGCCCCTAGTCGCTATGGTGCGAAGTTAATTGGGTTTGAATAGAGCTCGGAGAAGCCAACTTCTTGACGTGTGGAGTCGTGACGATCAATGTTGATCAGGTCTACTTGTCCCACCTCCAAGAGTCTTCCATCTGGTACAGGGGACCATTTTTGATCAGCACTTTTTAAGGTTCCTTTGCGTCAGTCTTGAGTGCGTGTGTATATATACTTTATATAATTAAAGCTGGAACTGGGGGGTCCTCCCAGAGCAGAACCCCTCTATTTTCAGCTCCGTTGACCACCCGAACCCCGAGGTTACTTTCTGGTTTGTTTTTTAATGGGCTTTAAATGGGTGTCCAAGAGGAAGCCGCAGTAGGCGGGTACCTCATGGGAAAGGTGGTGGATTTTGGGAATAGCCTCCCAACAGAGGTGGTAGTGGCCAATACCGTAAGGGAATTTAAAGATGCTCAGGATAGACATAAGGGAATCCTAAATATGAACCGTCTCCGCTAAGGTGGTAAGCCCCCAACATTACCCCATTCCCTAAAACCCTGTATCTTCACCCCCCTTTACTCCCCTCCCCCCCCCTTACTCCCTTTACCTGCCCTCACCACCCTTTACCCCCCTCACCACCCTTTACCCCCCCCCTCCTCCCTCATCACCGTTACCAACCCCTCACCAATAAAATCCCTTAAATTAACCTACCTTGTTGGAGAAGCGGCCGAGTGCCCAGCGGCGGATCAGTGCAGCGAAGGGTGCCTCGGCAGGCAAATCCCAGCACCAACTTGACAACTCAAATCCCAGCACCGGTAAAACCGCCGCAACCACATTTCCAGATTGATTCCGAACAGGAGAGCGAGACAACGACCACATCGGGTCGGAGGTCTTACAGCAGATGGGGGAAAATGGTCCGACTCGTTGTGCCGTCAAATTCTGTGCGTCTACGCACCCGTCACTAGTGACTCGTGAGCGCCCCGTGTGGAATAGCCGTGCAGTGTTATTACAGACAGAAATGTCCGCGTGCTGGGCGTTCCAGCGCGATGCTTTAGAGCCGGTTTTCTGCCGTGCTTTAACGCGATCGGGGCTGGAACTCTGCGCTCGTGTTCCTACCTACACGTTGACGCCTGTTGTTCAGCGCTGTGCCTTCTTTTTGCAGTTGGAGATTCACCTTTTATCTTCTTGCTTTCATTGCTGGCATGGCGCTCCTTGTGGACGTAAGTAAGCGCGTGTCACCTGCATGGACTTTGCTTTCCTGCGCTGCCTCTCTCACTCCGGCACTCTGTCTTTTTGTTTTTGACCTGGTGAAGCCGCTTCCCAGCTCTGGAGAATGGAAGTTCCAGTTTCTCCGGCACGGGGAAGCCGATTCACAGCATCTTGTATAGGGCACTGATTTCTCCCCATTGCGGGGAGGTTCCTGTTTTCTCCTGCGTGACGACAGAAATGGGCAGAGGAGACAGAACGTAGTGAGCGGGGATAGATGGGACAGACTGGGGACAGTGATGGAGAAAAGGGACAGGGACCGTTTTTTGTTTCCCCCTTCTCCCACGTCTCTGTCCCTTTCCCCGTCTGTCCCCCCTTTTCTCTGTCTCTGTCTCCCTCTTTTCCCCGTCTCTCTGCACCCCCCCCCTTTTCCCCGTCTCTCTGCTCCTGTCCTCCCTTTCCCCTCCACCCCAGCCCCCCATCTCTCTCTCTGTCCCTGCCCGTCGGTTTCTGCTCCTGCAGTGTCGCCTTCCTTGGCACAAGTGACTGCGGGAAGACTCCAAGCTGCCACCGACAGTAACAAACAGGGACAGGGACCTATGTGGGTGTTTCGGTGAACCTCTTCAATACCAGCACTAAATGGTGTTTATTTTATTTTCGAATGAAACTATGATCTGTCCTAGAATTTACAGTGTACTGTAACGCTCCGTCTAGGCCCATATTTACTAAGCGGTGCTATTACATACGATACCCTCTGGCCCCGGAAGACACCTTAGAGCCCTTTCACACGAATAAGGTGTATTCTTTCGGCAGAAGTTGTTTTGCGGAGCAGCACCATTTCGTAGATCTGAGCCCCAATCTCTCCCTCGGACGGTACTTGTGTGATGGAATGTTTTTCTGGCCAAAGATTATTAGTAAGCTGACCCTTCAATGCGTTTCTGAGACAAATGGTTACACTGTTCTATCTTAAAGTCTATACACATAATTAAAGAGCATTTTTGAACACTTAGCGGCTGGGTCTGCAAGGGTCTGTCAAGCCAATGGGTATCCTTTTAATGCAACGGTAACACAACTAATGTGTGTTTCTTGGTCTTTGCAGAAGCCATGGTTTCACGATCTCCATGAGGTGTGGAGAGAGTTCCCCAGGCAGGTAGGTCACTTGGGAGACGCACCATCTGAGCCACATAAAGGCATTTGGGAGGGTCGCTTTGCATGGTGTCCAGACCTCACACAAATCAAATACGCTTTATTGGCATGACGAAAGAACGTTTCAGTATTGCCAAAGCATGAATAACAGTGGGTAGGGTATAATGGTTACACAGTACATGAATAACGGGGTAGGGTATAATGGTTACACACTACATGAATAACGGGGTAGGGTATAATGGTTACACAGTACATGAATAACATTGGGTAGGGTTTAATGGTTACACAGTACATGAATAACAGGGGGTAGGGTATAATGGTTACACAGTACATGAATAACGGGGTAGGGTATAATGATGATACAGTACATGAATAACTGGTGGATGGATGGTCGAGGTATTATAATGATGAACAGTACATGATAATGGGGGTAGGGTATAATGGTTACACAGTACATGAATAAAACGGGGGAGGGATATAATGGTTACACAGTACATGAATAACGGGGGTAGGGTATAATGGTACACAGTACATGAAAACGGGGGTAGGTCATAATGATATACAGTACATGAATACAGTGGGGGTAGGGTATAATGGTTACACGCTACATGAATAACATTGGGTAGGATAGTAATGATATACAGTACATGAATACAGGGGTTAGGGTTAGTAATGATTATACAGTACATGATAACGGGGTAAGGGTTTATAATGGTTACACAGTACATGAATAACGGGGGTAGGGTATAATGGTTACACAGTACATGAATAAGCGGGGTAGGGTATAATGGTTACCAGTACATGAAATACAGGGTGGGTATAAGGAGATGTTTTTATAATGGTTACACAGTACATGAATAACAGGGGTAGGGTATAATGGTTACATAGTACATGAATAACACGAGGGGTAGGTTTATAATGGGTTACACAGTACATGAATAACAAGGGGTAGGGTATATGGTTACACGTACATGAATAACAGTGGGTTAGGGTATAATGGTTACACAGTACATGAATAACAGGGGTAGGGTATATGATGGTTACAAGTACATGAGTAACGGGGTAGGGGTATAATGGTTACACAGTACATGGAAAAACAGGGGGTTAGGGTATAATGGTTACACAGTACATGAATAACAGGGGGTAGGGTTATAATGGTTACACAGTACATGAATAAGGGTAGGGTATAATTGGTTAACACAGTACATGAATAACAGGGGGAGGGTATAATGGTTAACACAGTACATGAATAACAGGGTGGATGTATAATGGTTACACATACATGAATAACATGGGTGGTAGGGTATAATGGTTACACAGTACATGAATAAGGGGGTAGGGTTATAATGGTACACAGGACAGGAATAACGGGGGGTAGGGTATAATGGATTACACAGTACATGAATAACAGAGGTAGGGGTATGGTTATAATGGTTACACAGTACATGAAGATAACGGGTAGGTTGGGTAGGGTGTAATGGTTACACAGTACATGATAACAGGGGGGTAGGGGTAATGGTACACAGTACATGAATAACAGGGGGTAGGGTATAATGGATGAACAGTACATGAATAAACTTGGGTAGGGTTAAGGGGTAGGTATTAGGTGGGTATAATGGTTACACCAGTAAGAATAACAGGGGGTGGTAGTAATTGGTACACAGGCATGAATAAATGGGTAGGGTATAATGTACACAGTACATGAATAACAGGGGTAGGGTTCGTAGGGATAATGGTTACACCACATGGAATACATGGGTAGGGTCTATAATGGTAATCAGTACATGAAAACAGGGTATGGTATAATGGGTTACACAATACCATGAAAAACAGGGGGTAGGGTATAATGGTACACAGTACATGATAAACAGGGGTAGGTTTAATGATATACAGTACTGAATAACGGGGTTAGGGTATAATGGTGTAACACAGTAATGAATAAACATGGGTGTAGGGTATAATGGTTACACAGTACATGAATAACATGGGTAGGGTTAAATGGTTAACAGTACATGAATAACAGGGGGTAGGTAATATGGTTACACACGTACATGAATAACAGGGGTAGGGTTATAATGGTTACACAGTACATGAATAACAGGGGATGGGTATTAATGGTTACACATACATGAAACAGGGGGTAGGGTATAATGGTTACACAGTACATGAATAACGGGGTAGGGCATAATGATTATACAGTACATGAATAACAGGGGGTAGGGTATAATGGTTACACAGTACATGAATAACATTGGGTAGGATATAATGATTATACAGTACATGAATAACAGGGGTTAGGGTATAATGATTATACAGTACATGAATAACGGGGTAGGGTATAATGGTTACACAGTACATGAATAACAGGGTAGGGTATAATGGTTACACAGTACATGAATAACGGGGTAGGGTATAATGGTTACACAGTACATGAATACAGGGGGTAGGGTTTTTTATAATGGTTACACAGTACATGAATAACAGGGGGTAGGGTATAATGGTTACATAGTACATGAATAACAGGGCGGTAGGGTATAATGGTTACACAGTACATGAATAACAAGGGGTAGGGTATAATGGTTACACAGTACATGAATAACATTGGGTAGGGTATAATGGTTACACAGTACATGAATAACAGGGGGGTAGGGTATTATGGTTACACAGTACTGAGTAACGGGGTAGGGGTTAAATAATGGTTACCAGTACATGAATAACAGGGGGTAGGTAGTAATGGTTACACAGTACATGAATACAGGGGGTAGGTATAATGGTTACACAGTACATGAATAACGGGGTAGGGTATAATGGTTACACAGTACATGAATAACAGGGGGTAGGGTTATAATGGTTACACAGTTACATGAATAACATTGGGTGGGTATAATGGTTACACATACATGAATAATGGGTGGTAGGGTTATAATGGTACACAGTACATGAATAATGGGGGTGGGTTATAATGGTTACACAGTACAGTGAATAACGGGGTAGGGTATAATGATACACGTACATGAATAACAGGAGGTAGGGTTATAATGGTTTTACACAGTATATGAATAACAGGGGGTAGGGTGTAATGGTTACACAGTACATGAATAACAGGGGGTAGGGTGTAATGGTTACACAGTACATGAATAACAGGGGGTAGGGTATAATGATTGATACATACTTAATAACGGGGTAGGGTATAAGGGTTACCACAGTACAGAATAACAGGGCGGTAGGGGTGGTAATGGTTACACAGTGCATGAATAACATTGGGTAGGGTATAATGGTTACACAGTACATGAATAACAGGGGGTAGGGTATAATGGTTACACAGTACATGAATAACATTGGGTAGGGTATAATGGTAACTCAGTACATGAATAACAGGGGGTATGGTATAATGGTTACACAATACATGAAAACAGGGGGTAGGGTATTAATGGTACACAGTACATGAATAACAGGGGTAGGTTAATGATGATACAGTACAGGAATAACGGGTAGGTATAAGGTACCAGTACATGATAACAGGGGGTAGGGTATAATGGTTACACAGTAACATGAATAACATTGGGTAGGTTATATGGTTACACAGTACATAGAATAACAGGGGGTAGGGTATAATGGTTACACAGTACATGAATAACATTGGGTAGGGTTATAATGGTTACACAGTACATGAATAACATGGGGTATGGTATAATGGTTACACAGTACATGAATAACAGGGGTAGGTATAGATGGTTACACAGTACATGAATAACGGGGTCGGTATAATGGTTACACATTACATGAACTAACAGGGGTAATGGTATAATGGTTACACAGTACATGAATAAACATGGGTAGGGTATATGGTTCACAGTACATGAATAACAGGGGGTAGGGTATAATGGTTACACAGTACATTGAAATAACAGGGGGTACGGGTATTATGATTACACAGTACATGAATAACAGGGGGTAGGGTATAATGGTTACACAGTACATGAATAACATTGGGTAGGGTATAATGGTTACCAGTACATGAATAACGGGTTAGGGTTATGATTACACAAGTACATGAATAACAGGGGGTAGGGTATAATGGTTACACAAGTAAGAACATTGGGTTATGGTATAATGGTTACCAGTACATGAATAACAGTGGGGTAGGGTATAATGATATACAGTATATGAATAACAGGGGTACGGTAACTACCACCACACTTTGAGCCACTCTACAACAATGTAGTAGGAGGAATGCACACAGGCACATATCCAATAAGCAGTCTCTGCTCGCTTCACTGGAATGGGCCATTGTGTCTGGGAGCAAAGACCCCGCAGTGTGACGGTGATCTAGAAACCTATACTCTCTTTTTCTCTCTTCTCTTTTCTCTTCTCTCTTTTTTCGCGCTCTCTCTCTCTCCCCAACCATGCTCTTCCAGTACTGGTATTACATGATAGAGCTGGGCTTCTACTGGTCCTTCTTCTCTTCAGCGTCGCCTTCGATGTGAAAACGGAAGGTGGGTATTTTAACCCTGCGCAAAGTGTGTGTGTGTGTGTGTGTGTGTGTGTGTGTGTGTTGGTGTGTGTGTGTGTGTGTGGTGTTTGTGTGGTGTGTGTGTTGGGACGAGGCAAAGGAGAAATTTACTATGCGTCACTGGCCACTCTGACCTAGTTCAAGCTTTAGGCCGCGATTTTATACTGGCGGCGCGCGACGCTGGAACAAACTAATGAAGGCGAGCGTCTACGGAGCGACAGATAAATAAAGAGACAAATGAAAATTTGTTTTTGGAGCGCGACGGCCATGTCACGTGAGCGTTCTCCCAATGAGGGTGAACCGCTCACGTGACATCACGGCCACGCCTCCCGGAGCTCCACCTGCAGTGCAATGTTTCGCTCGCGCGACGTCGTATAATCGCGGCCTAGTCATATGCCTGTGAATCGCCTATCCTAACCCTTCATAACCCAGTATCTCTTTCTACACCTCTTTGGTGGGGGTGTGGGGGTGTCTCTATATAAAAAAATAGATATGTCCACGGCACTCCAGAATTAGAAAAATATCAAATTTAAATAAATTAACTTGAAATAATTTAAATCATTAGAACAAATAACTGAGACGTTGCAAAACATCAAACGGAGACTAAATCGGCGTGACAAAGCTGACCTTTCTCAAGCTTGCCGTCGTTCAGATTTAATTGTTCGTTAGCTCATATGTGTTAATAAATGTATATGTTATATTTTTCTAATCCTGGAGTGCTGTGGACATTTTCTATTTTTCCGATCCGGAGCGCTGAACACGGATCTCCAGCGAGCGCCTAATCCTACAGCGAAGTCTCTACTTTTTTTATTTATCACCAGGAGGGCTTGTACCAAATGTAGTATTTCTATATATATTCCTATATAGTGTTTGCACGTGTCAGAGCTGATTATCGTGAGTCTGTGTGCAGATTGGTGTGTGTCGGTTGTAATTTGTGCAGTGGTTTAAAGAGCAGGGTGCTGGTATAGGGGTTTCAGCAGGTATAGAGGGCACCATTAACCTTTAGAGCTGCAAGAAGGACTATCAATTCATCGCTCCTGCGTGTTCTATCGCCCGCGGCCGGCATGTGGTCTCGCCCCGCGCGTGGGTGTCGCTGGCCCTTGGGAAGGGGAGGGATTTAGCCTGTTGTCCCTGTCTGAGCCAGGTCACTGTATCTGTCCCCATATCAAGATGTCATTTCTGTCCCTTCCAGGACTTTAAAGAAAAGATTGTCCACCACTTGGCCACAATTGTCCTCATCAGCTTCTCGTGGTGCGCCAACTACATCCGCGTGGGCCCATTGATTATGGCTGTGCACGACGCCTCCGACTATTTCCGGAGGTAAGAGGCTCACCCAGCGGGCACATCGAAACCCGCACCTCAGGTGTCTGACCAATTATATTGTCCTCATGCACCCCAGTTATGTGATTAGGGGCATTGATGAGCAAAGGTGGCCCTTGGGCTTCCCGTGACCCCCCCCATATCCCTCCCTTATCCCAACCACTGGCCACCAAGTATGCCACTCTCTTCCCCGTGCAGAGGGAGGGGAGTGCAATGATAAATACTGGGGCAGTGGTCTGTGCTAATGACTAATTCCCAGGGTAGGAGAGGAGTGGGAGATGGTAACAAGGAGCTGGACACGGGCATTTGAACTAGCCTCCCCTCCCATTGTTTTCAGAGTAAGTGCCCACTCTGTAATGTGTGGCCCTAGAGGTATATCCTCGCCCTCCACTAATGGGGGATGGATTATTTTGTCTGACATCACTGAGTGTCACAGGAGTTTGCACAGGCAAAGCCCCCTCTCGTTTTTGGTTCTCTGAATGAGGAGAGGGTGGGGTAAAGGCAAAGCAAACCCTCCCCTCTCCGCCATTCAAAGCCCGAAGAAATCAATCTGTCTTCACTTTCCGAGAAACTATAGGCAGCCACACATTTGCTGTTCGCACGGTTAGATTAGATAAAGGAAACAAAATAATTGCAAGTTGTTTACGCAAGGTGTTTTTTTGTGGCGGCTTGGTTGAGTTGCACCTTAAAACAGTTGTTGCTGTATAATCTTAATTAGCAAGGAGAGTTGGGGCTGCTAGAGCCACTCGGCATCATTATAGTGCACTGCCCTTTTGGACAATGCAACAGGGAAGTATATTGTAACGGCAGGGGTGCGCAAAGTAGGGGTGTGGGCGTGAGATTTTACAGGGGGACACACGGCGGTTAGAGACCCCTCGCTTTCTCCCAAAGCATTTAAATTAAATTATGCCGCGGACCGGCGAGGCCTCTGCAACGTCCCTTCGGTGACACGTCGCCATGGCAAACTTGACGTCACATGACCCCGCGGCGTCATGAGCCAGGGTAAGACAGGGGGGGTGGGAGAGGGTTCGCGTCTCCCGTTGTAATGTGCAGACCCGAGCACTTTGGGACTGGTGACCTTGATACAGTGTCCCCTATTCCCTGGTCTCTTGCAGTCTGCAAGATGTTTAATTACGCCGTCTGGAAGGAGACCTGTAACGGTATCTTCGTGGTGTTTGCTCGGGTCTTCATCGTGACGATAATCGTTATCTTTCCCTTCTGGTGAGTATCTCCCAAACTGCTGCAATCCCTCTCTGAGCAGGGAACCGTGCATGGAACATTAGCACGTTCAAAGAGAGATCGCCATTCAAAGGGGCAATCCATGCAATACCTACGTGTGTTGTTTAAAATCGTTCTGTAGTATTAGATAATACTAAATAGATATTTTAAAAATCAACTCTTAGTGCCATTTATAATTAGTTTTAATGTACTGAGCATCCTTTGTTTTCTATAGCAGGCAGTGGCAAGATCTTTGCAACACTTCTCTTGGTGATTAATTTGTTGCCAATATTCCGCAGTTTGAGCTTGCAAACTGTAACAGATGATGTATATATAAGAATACATTGTAGCTGCTGAGTTTAACCGACTGAAGGATTGATTGAAAACTGAAAGGCAGCCATTTAGTGAACCCTGAGAAGCACCAATCTTTGCTGATTTGTCACAGGAGAACGATGATCAGCAGCTTAGGTAATAATTTTCATATAAAAGTAATCAAAGCGCATGCATATATATAACCAAAAAAATGCTTGGATTCTGCTTTGAAATCTTTTTTATTGAGGGCTGATGCTGTACTTGTCCCTAAACCGTATGTTTTTTTTTTCTTCTTACTGTACCTATTTGAATAATTATGAAAGGTTTATTAAATGTCGCTCTGTTTTATACATTGTATAAGATCTAGGAAGATGGTCGTTTTTAATTAACCCCTCACTGCCAGAAGGCTACAGCGGTGCAAAGATGAAAGATTTAATTTACCTGATAAATTAGGCTGGGGTTCCGTTGGCTCAGAATGCTCTATAAGTGACAGAAAAACATGTTTAATAGGGTGTAATCGGGGTTGTCTTCAACAGCAGTGCTTAAGACCTCCCCACCGCCCTCCCCCCCCCCCCTCAAACGCTCAGGTTTTTAGGATATCCCATTTCAGCACAGTTGGCTCAGTTTAAGACGGAACCACCTGTGCTGAAGCAGGGATATCTGGAAAGGCCTGGCCTGTTGGGGGGGGGGGATGAGAACCGGAGTTCAGAACCCTGGGTTAAATGAAGGTGATAACACCTGTTGTGTTTTTTTTTTGTTTTTTTAAACAAATCAAAACAGTAACATAATTTGCAATAATTGCTGTAACTTGTAATGCATGAACAGTAACGAGGCATTTGAGTGTTTTTGCAATCTCTGCCTAATCTGATAAAGAACCTGGGAGGTCCAAGCTTGGCACATATCAACTTGTTGTTGTCCGATGAAGTTATCACTACCTTACGCCTCTCACTCCTTTGTTATTTTTACGCGTGCAAGAAATCAGCAAACACTGCTCCCCACCCTTCTACTCCCTGATTAGCTGTATTTACAGTTTACAAGCCTCCTCATTGTTCATCTCTGCGTTGGTTTGCTTGGCAACGCTGGCAGCAAAATTTAGTAATAGATGGGTATCACAAAAACATAGCGCTCTGCCCCAGGGGGGCTCACCTCCAGGTGGCTGAGCCTGATTGAGCCACTGTGCTGAAGCAGGACTGTTTGAGCCACCGCTACTGAAGCCGGAATATCCTGAAAACCTGACCTGTTATGGGCGGGGCTTGAGGACTGGAGTTGAGCCCCCCTGCTCTGCCCCAATATATCGTACACCTGTGAGCTATATTAGGGGTTAATCCCAGTGATGATTTACAGCGGGGTACTACAATCCCTCTTGGAATGAGAAATGACTGTTTAGATAAAGGGTGTTTGGTTGAACGAAGTCTCTAACAGGACACGGCCCTGCAGCTGGGAAACCCACCGATTCTCTCAATCCTTTTAGTAGAGAAACAATGAGTTCTCGTTGGCGGCAGATGGGCTAATTATAATAGACAGCAAACTCATTGTTGTGATGGGTATCAATCACGTGATGATCCCGCTGAGTTTTGTGCCGTTGTGCGCACACGGGGTAATTGATGGCGTGTGAGACATGTAATGGTGTGGAATCCTTTTAAGATCGATCCATCACACAGACACATTGTGCGATGTTTTGTCTTTTTTAAACGTGCAGATTCCCGACCATTTCATTTCTTGACATCACATACTCAACGCCCTGCGTGAGTGCCTAAGGCCCGTAATACGTGGGCGCGCTTGCTGCGACGTGCGTATGCGCGGTACTTATAGTTGGCTGTGGTTAGTGCCCATTCTATGCTATGGCCGCGGTGCGCACGGCGGTGAGCGTGGAGCTGGGCGACAGGGGGGAAGATTAGAAAAGTAGTATTCGCGCTCGTAGTGTTGTGTGTGTGTGTGTGTGTGTGTGTGTGTGTGTGTGGTGTGGTGTGTGTTGTGTGTGTGTGTGTGTTGTATATCAACGTTGACACAATAAAATAATTTTATTCATTAAATTATTACACACTCACACACACACACACACACTACCTTGCAAGCCTGTCGCTCACAGCAGCACGGACCGTACACACACAAAGTTGTGGCATGTACACACGCGCCCACTATAATACGGGCCTTACTGCACAAACTCGGCTATACTCATCAACTCACTTGGACACTTATCACAACAATTGTTCCTATCGTATCATTAACCCTTCATTAGAGGGTAGGGTATAATGGTTACACAGTACATGAATAACATTGGGTAGGGTATAATGGTTACACAGTACATGAATAACGGGGTAGGGTATTATGATTACACAGTACATGAATAACAGGGGGTAGGGTATAATGGTTACACAGTACATGAATAACATTGGGTAGGG
>WSYH01003767.1:50533-62092 GCA_036426205.1 Ascaphus truei
TGTGTGTGTGTGTGTGTGTGTGTGTGATGGACAGAGGCAAAGAGAAATTTACTATGCGTCACTGGCCACTCTGACCTAGTTCAAGCTTTAGGCCGCGATTTTATACTGGCGGCGCGCGACGCTGGAACAAACTAATGAAGGCGAGCGCTACGGAGCGACAGATAATACAAGAGACAAATGAAATTTGTTTTTGGAGCGCGACGGCCATGTCACGTGAGCGGTTCTCCCAATGAGGGTGAACCGCTCACGTGACATCACGGCCACGCCTCCCGGAGCCTCCAGCCTGCAGTGCATGTTTCGCTCGCGCGACGTCCGTATAATCGCGGCCTTAGTCATTATGCCTGTGAATCGCCTATCCTAACCCGTCATAACCCAGTATCTCTTTCTACACCTCTTTGGTGGGGGTGTGGGGGTGTCTCTATATAAAAAAAATAGATAATGTCCACGGCACTCCAGAATTAGAAAAATATCAATTTAAATAAATTAACTTGAAATAAATTTAACATCATGAGATACAAACAATAAAATCTGAGCGACGTTTCGCCAAAAGAACGGACCTTTCTCAAGCTTGCCGTCGTTCAGATTTAATTGTTCGTAGCTCATGATGTGTTAAATAAATGTATATGTATATTTTTCTAATCCTGGAGTGCTGTGGACATTTTCTATTTTTCCGATCCGGAGCGCTGAACACGGATCGTCCAGCGAGCGCCTAATCCTACAGCGAAGTCTCTACTTTTATTTTATTTATCACCAGGAGGGCTGTAACCAAATGTAGTATTTCTATATATATTCCTATATAAGTGTGTGCACGTGCAGAGCTGATTATCTGTGAGTCTGTGTGCAGATTGGTGTGTCGGTGAATTTGTGCAGTGGTTAAAGAGCATCGGGTGCTGGTATTAGGGGGTTCAGCAGGTATAGAGGGCACCATTAACCTTTTAGCTGCAAGAAGGACTATCAATTCATCGCTCTGCGTGTTCTATCGCCCCGCGCGCCGGCATGTGGTCTCGCCCCGCGCGTCGGGGTGTCGCTGGCCCCTTGGACAGTGGAGGGATTTAGCCTGTTGTCCCTGTCTGAGCCAGGTCACTGATCTGTCCCCATATCAAGATGTCATCTTCTGTCCCTTCCAGGACTTTAAAGAACAGATTGTCCACCACGTGGCCACAATTGTCCTCATCAGCTTCTCGTGGTGCGCCAACTACATCCGCGTGGGCACCCTGATTATGGCTGTGCACGACGCCTCCGACTATTTCCTGGAGGTAAGAGGCTCACCCAGCGGGCACATCGAAACCCGCACCTCAGGTGTCTGACCAATTATATTTCCTCATGCACCCCAGTTATGTGATTAGGGGCATTGATGAGCAACAGGTGGCCCTTGGGCTTCACCTGTGACCCCCGCCCCATATCCCCTCCCTTATCCCAACCACTGGCCACCCAAGTATGCCACTCTCTTCCCCAGTGCAGAGGGAGGGGAGTGCAATGATAAATACTGGGGCAGTGGTCTGTGCTAATGACTAATTCCCAGGGTAAGGAGAGGAGTGGGAGATGGTAACAAGGAGCTGGACACGGGCATTTGAACTAGCCTCCCCTCCCATTGTTTTCAGAGTAAGTGCCACTCTGTAATGTGTGGCCCTAGAGGTATATCCTGCTGCCCGTCACTAATGGGGGATGGATTATCTTTGTCTGACATCACTGAGTGTTCAACAGGAGTTTGCACAGGCAAAGCCCCCTCTCGTTTTTGGTTCTCTGAATGAGGAGAGGGTGGGGTAAAGGCAAAGCAAACCCTCCCCTCTCCGCCATTCAAAGGCCCCGAAGAAATGCAATCTGTCTTCACTTTCCAGAGAAACTATAGCAGCCACACATTTGCTGTTCGCACGGTTAGATTAGATAAAGGAAACAAAATAGATTGCAAGTTGTTTACGCAAGGTTGTTTTTTTGGGCGGCTTGGTTGAGTTGCACCTTTAAAACAGTTGTACTGTATAATCTTAATTAGCAAGGAGAGTTGGGGCTGCATAGAGCCACTCGGCATCATTATAGTGCACTGCCCTCTTTGGACAATGGCAACAGGGAAGTATATTGTAACGCAGGGGTGCGCAAAGTAGGGGTGTGGGCGTGAGATTTTACAGGGGGACACACGGCGGTTAGAGACCCCTCGCTCTTCCCAAAGGCATTTAAATTAAATTATGCCGGCGGACCGCGCGAGGCCTCTGCAACGTCCCTTCCGGTGACACGTCGCCATGGCAACTTGACGTCACATGACCCCGCGGCGTCATGAGCCAGGGTAAGACAGGGGGGGTGGGGAGAGGGTTCGCGCTCCCCTGTTGTAATGTGCAGACCGAGCACTTTGGGACTGTGACCTTGATACAGTGTCACCCTATTCCCTGGTCTCTTGCAGTCTGCAAAGATGTTTAATTACGCCGGCTGGAAGGAGACCTGTAACGGTATCTTCGTGGTGTTTGCTGCGGTCTTCATCGTGACGAGAATCGTTATCTTTCCCTTCTGGTGAGTATCTCCCAAACTGCTGCAATCCCTTCTCTGAGCAGGGAACCGTGCATGGAACATGTAGCACGTTCAAAGAGAGATCGCCATTCAAAGGGGCAATCCATGCAATATCCTACGTGTGTGTGTAATAAATCCGTTCTGTAGTATTAGATAATACTAAATAGATTTTAAAAATCAACTCTTAGTGCCATTTATAATTAGTTTTAATGTACTGAGCATCCTTTGTTTTCTATAGCAGGCAGTGCAAGATCTTTGCAACACTTTCCTCTTGGTGATTAATTTGTTGCCAATATTCCCAGCAGTTTGAGCTGCAAACTGTAACAGATGATGTTAATATAAGAATACATTGTAGCTGCTGAGTTTAACCGACTGAAGGATTGATTGAAACTGAAAGGCAGCCATTTAGTGAACCCTGAGAAGCACAATCTTTGCTGATTTGATCACAGGAGAACGAATTGATCAGCAGCTTAGGTAATTAATTTTCAATAAAAGTAATCAAAGGCTGCATATATTATAACCAAAAAAATGCTTGGATTGCTGCTTTGAAATCTTTTTTTATTTGAGGGCTGATGCTGTACTTTTCCCTAAACCGTATGTTTTTTTTTCTTCTTACTGTACCTATTTGAATAATTATGAAAGGTTTATTAAATGTCGCTCTGTTTTATACATTGTATAAGATCTAGGAAGATGGTCGTTTTTAATTAACCCCTTCACTGCCAGAAGGCTACAGCTGGCGTTGCAAAGATGAAAGATTTAATTTACCTGATATAATTAGGCTGGGGTTCCGTTGGGCTCAGAATGCTCTATAAGTGACAGAAACATGTTTAATAGGGTAAATCGGGGTTTCTCAACAGCAGTGCTTAAGACCTCCCCACCGCCTCCCCCCCCCCCCCCCCTCAAACAGCTCAGGTTTTTAGGATATCCCTATTTCAGCACAGTTGGCTCAGTTTAAGACGGAACCACCTGTGCTGAAGCAGGGATATCTGGAAAGCCTGGCCTGTTGGTGGGGGGGGGGGATGAGAACCGGAGTTCAGAACCCCTGGGTTAAATGAAGGTGATTAACACCTGTTGTGTTTTTTTTTTGTTTTTTTTAAACAAATCAAACAAGTAACATAATTTGCAATAATTGCTTAAACTTGTAATGCATGAACAGTAACGAGTGCATTTGAGTGTTTTTGCAATCTCTGCCTAATCTGATAAAGAACCCTGGGAGGGTCCAAAGCTTGGAACATATCAACTTGTTGTTTGTCCGATGAAAGTTATCACTACCTTACGCCTCCTCACTCCTTTGTTATTTTTACGCGTGCAAGAAATCAGCAACACTGCTCCCCACCCTTCTAATCTCCCATGATTAGCTGTATTTACAGTTTACAAACCAGTCCTCATTGTTCATCTCTGCGTTGGTTTGCTTGGCTAACGCTGGCAGCAAAATTATAGTAATAGATGGGTATCACAAAACATAGCGCTCTGCCCCAGGGGGGCTCACCTCCAGGTGGCTGAGCCTCTGATTGAGCCACTTGTGCTGAAGCAGGGACTGTTTGAGCCACCTCTACTGAAGCCGGAATATCCTGAAAACCTGACCTGTTGGAGGGCGGGGCTTGAGGACTGGAGTTGAGCCCCCCTGCTCTGCCCAATATATCGTACACCCTGTGAGGCTAATTAGGGGTTAAATCCCAGTGATGATTTACAGCGGGTACTACAATCCCTCTTGGAATGAGAAATGACTGTTTAGATAAAGGTGTTTGGTTGAACAGAAGTCTCTAACAGGACACGGCCCTGCAGCCTGGGAAACCCACCGATTCTCTCAATCCTTTTTAGTAGAGAAACAATGAGTTCTCGTTGGCGCAGATGGGCTAATTATAATAGACAGCAACCAATTGTTGGTGATGGGTATCAATCACGTGATGATCCCGCTGAGTTTGTGCCGTTGTGCGCACACGGGGTAATTGATGGCGTGATGAGACATGTAATGGTGTGGAATCCTTTTTAAGAGCGATCCATCACACAGACACATTGTGCTATTGTTTTGTCTTTTTTAAACGTGCAGATTCCCGACCATTTCATTTCTTGACATCACACTATCAAGCGCCCTGCGTGAGTGCCTAAGGCCCGTAATACAGTGGGCGCGCTTGCTGCGACGTGCGTATGCGCGGTACTTATAGTTGGCTGTGGTTAGCTGCCCATTCTATGCTATGGCCGCGGTGCGCACGGCGGTGAGCGTGGAGCTGGGCGACAGGGGGGAAGATTAAGAAAAGTATGTATTCGCGCTGCTGTAGTGTGTGTGTGTGTGTGTGTGTGTGTGTGTGTGTGTGTGTGTGTGTGTGTGTATATCAACGTTGCACAATAAAAATAATTTTTATTCATTAAATTATTACACACTCACACACACACACACACACTACCTTGCAAGCCTGTCGCTCACAGCAGCACGGACCCGTACACACAAAGTGTGTGGCATGTACACACGCGCCCACTATATTACGGGCCTTACTGCACAAACTCGGCTATATCATCAACTCACTTGACACTTATCACCAACAATTGGTTCCTATCGTATCATTAACCCTTTCCAGTAGGACCCATCTGCATCATGAGAACTAATTTGTTTTTCTATCAGCCAAATTGGTTTAAAGCGAGATCAGGGACGGGCAATGGTTATCCACTTTTGTGTCCAAAGCCCTCTCCCTCCTTAAACCCTTCTTAGGCTAAGGCCCCGCTCCCAGAGTCAGCGCGCCCGCACTGCACAGGCGGGGCGCTGACATACACAGACCGCGATATGCGGTCTGTAGGGAGCGGGAGGTGGGCGGGAGCGGGAGGCTTGAGCGGGAGGGGGGGCGTGGCTTGAGCGGAGGGACCTGCTACTCTTCCCCCCCCTCCCTCCACGGCTCGGGCTGCTGATTGAAGGTAAGTAAAGCAACACACACACACAGACAGAGGCAGGCACTCACGCACTCAGGCACACACATACACACACACAGAAAGGCACTCACGCTGCTTTCACTCCACACTCCTCCCCACTCCCCGAAGCCTCTCCTCCTCCCGAAGCCTCCCCTCCCCATTGGCTCACAGCCACACCACGTGACGCGTCAACGCTAGGGATCACCATTCTCTTGTATCCCATAGCGGCTGACGCGCCACAGCGTGTAGTAAGCTGTGCAGCCAGGGGGTACCGGGACCGGCTCCGCAGGATTCCCCTGCTGGTGGGGAACTCGCGTGTGGCCGCCCGCGCCACCGAGCGCAGCGGGACCGAGGCCTTACTCGCTGCCCCACACCTCTGGAATGCCTTCCCCTCAATACCCGACTAGCACCCTCTCTATCCACCTTTAAGACCCATCTTAAAACACACCTCCTTAACGAAGCCTTTCCGGTAGCTCTTTGGCTGACACTATACACCCCTGCAGACGCACTTACAGGACACCTTCCTACTGTCTCTGTACATTCTTCCTACTTGTCAATTAGATTGTAAGCTCTTCGGGGCAGGGACTCATTTTCCTAAATGTCACTTTTATGTCTGAAGTGCTTATTCCCATTATGTGTTTTGTATGATTTTTTATTTATATGATTATCACGTGTATTACTGCTGTGAAGCGCTATGTACATTAATGGCGCTATATAAATACGTACAATATAGTGTTTTTTTGTTGTTTTGTTTTTAAATGTGACGGTCGGAAGAAAATCAAAATGTAAACCATTTGACACTAGAACCAAATGAGTGAACATTTTTATTTTAAGTGCAGTTGGCAAATACATAGGCTTTGCCATGTGGTGCTCGCTCTTCTGGCAAGAGAAAGGAGCTAAGTAACTGTACCTGTGTCCTTCCTCAGGATCCTGCATTGCACATGGGTTTACCCAATGGAGATCTATCAACCCTTCTTCGGTTATTACTTCTTCAACGTGATGCTCTGGGTGCTCCAATGTCTGCACGTCTTTTGGGCATATCTCATACTCGGCATGGCCCACAAGTTTGTCACGGGGAAGGTAGGACAAAGGTTCCGTATTTGGGGGTGACATGGCTCAGTGGGCAAACTTGAGATGGTAACATGGTCTTCTAGTATCGCTGAGCTAGTTCAATATAACATGTAGAAAGTGATGCAGCGCTGTACTTGACCTTCCTACAGAGATTACAATCTTGCCCAAGGTTACTAATAGAGCTGACGTTGATATTCGAACTGAGTTTACCCACTTCAAAGGCAGTGACTTTGCCACTGGGCTTGTGTCAACATAACTATTCTGAGCACTTCAGACATACGTCTACAACACTGACGTGCCCCTACAGATTTGTATGTGCTAGGGAACTATAAGATTAATAATGCATAGTAATTGTTCTATGGACTGTCTGCACATCACAAGCTTCACACAAGATGTCTCTAGGTCTGTGTTTAGACTTTTCAGTATTGCTTGGCCTGTATTGTCTTTAACAAGCATCTCTCGCTTTCTCTGTCTCTCTAGCTGGAGCAGGATGAGCGAAGTGACCGAGATGAGACGGATATTTCTGATGAAGAGGCAGAGGAGCCCGCTAAGAACGGACTAGTCTCCAATGGCCACTCAATGCAAAACAACAACCATCATAAAGCTGATTGACCGTGGAGCCGGGGGGATCCGCTGCTTCCTCCTCAGACCACTTCCTAAGGGAAGAATGTTAAGGAACAGCTCAACCCCCACACCCATCTCCCCAACCAACTAAAAATCTACACTATTGTAACGCACATGGGCAGGACATCTCAGAGTAGCTGTCCATGTAACCTCCGCTGAGCCTTGGAAGGTCGGAGTCCTGAACTTCTGTATAAGGACAGTTTTTAGAAGACATTGTGCAGTAGGTTTTGGCTGCAGGTGCCTTTCGACTATGAAAAAAACTAAACTCGCATCATCTCTAAACCCTACACATATATGAACTGGTCTCATCTTTTGACCACTCTCCAATAGTACTCGCTGCTCGTTCCTTGCAGGAGAGAAGGATTGGTAGACACCAGACATTTTTCTATGGAATTCCACCCTCCCTTTTTTTTTTCCCCCCGGACCATGAGAATTTGAGGACCAACCCCTTACCCCACCTACTTTTTTTGTTCTTTCTTATTGGTTTTCCATTTTTGACTCTTTGCTTTCTCTTGCTCTGAAATCCAGTGATCACTCCTCTGCTACTGTAGCTGTATGTCCAGCTGTAGACTTCTTGACTGGAGAATGAGTCATATGACCTGGAGACAGACTGATTTTTTTTCTTTCCTTATCCTGAGTTTCAAACTTAACTCTCCCCGTGTTGGTTCTACCGCGTAGAAGGCGGATGGGTTTTTGCCATTGTCTGTGAAGTGCTTTGGAAGGCATGTAACAAACCCAACGTCTTCCGCGGACCCTTCCATTTGTGAACCATGAACCTTCTCCAAACCCTTGTACACCTGCTCTATAGCCCGAGTGGTTATGCTGCTGCTAACCTCTTCTGTGGAGGACCTTCAGCAGCTGGCAATTGTATGTGCCACATCATGGGTATTTATAGGATATTTTGATCATGCATAAGAATATATATTTTGTTAACTCCTTCTGTGCCAGTGGTCATCAATGCATCGCCATAGTGTGTTGTTGGTAGCAAAGATTTGAACTCCGTGCTGGCGCTGTGGCAATGAAAGGCTTCAAACAAAAGTATTAGCTACCCATAAATCACCCCATTGTTTAATGAGGTTTTGTTTGTAGCCAATCAAATTTGTCTTTCCCCTAATTAATCATGTTGAAATGTTTATGCTCCTAATTACATTGACCCCTCTGAACATCATCTGGTCACCTGCTCTACAGCCCAGTAATGAGCCAGGTATGATACAGATGAGGTACAATTTGCCAGGTGCACCTTTAAACTAGACCATGAATGAATTGTTTCCAATCACAGAGCCTCGTGTTCCTAAACCTACTGCGGTATTTAAGGCTTTTTTTTTTCTTCCTTTTACTGGCTGTAGCTTTGGAACTTGTTTTACCTGTAGGATCAGGGCTCTGTCTTTATTCACTGAGCACTTAGATTTTTACTAAGATTGCCCTTCATGTTCTCTCTATAACAAAGCCACACTGTTAATACTGCAGTACCCTTATTTCCTCATCTGCAAAGACTCACGAGAGAGGAGGATTCACCAAGTTCCACTAAGGTGTATCGGAGCTTGATACAGCGTTGACGGCCGTACAAGTCAATAGCCGTTAATGCTGCATTGGGTTTCAATATCCCTTTAGCGAAGCTTAGAATTCTGATGATAACCTCTGTAGATTTAAATAGCAGGTGTAGGTTTTCGGCCCATTGCAGGAAAACTGCACATGCAGCTACATGTGTGCAACGTACATGAGTATCTGTGCAAGCCGTGTTGTGTAACTCAGGGGTACTCAACCTGACCTGGGAGTGGGGAGTTTTCAGGATATCCCCGCTCCAGCACAGGAGGAGGGAGACAATTAAATGTCCCCGCTATAACGTTATAGGTTTTAAGAATCACGGTCTAATCCTGTCTTCTGCAGTCACTCCTCTTTTTAACCTTTTCAGCGATGGAGGCGTCTGCAACACGTTGAAAGCACTGGCGTGATTAAATAGAATGGGAGTAGACACGATGATGCTGCTTCGACCTTTTTTCTACTTGAAATGCCTTTCCCGGTATTGTACTGGGATTTACCACTACACTGGGTCTAGCCAAATAAAACTTTATATGTATAAAACGGCACATGGGCCCGAAGTGAACTCATTTTCTTGCATGATGCTGGATCGTCGTCTTGGCTACTGACACCCCCCCTCCCGTCCAGCAATGCAGAGGTTAATAAATAAATGTACAAAATAGCTGTGATGTGCAGAATACTCTCTGCCTCTTCCCAACGTAGATTATTAACGAGAAGTAAACAGAATCCCAGCAAACTCAGAACACCAAAACCCACCACATCATTCATACATAATTAAGTATGCTGTGGTGGGTTTGGGGTTTCTGAGCTTGCTGGGATTGGGTTTATTAATTACATTTAACTGGTATCAGTAGTTTGGAGGTTAGCGGCCCCTCCTCCCAGGGTTTAAGCGCACCCCCTCCCCACTTTAAGTAGTAAGGTTTTATTTGTTTTAATGTTCGTGTGCAGTACTGGTGCATTGTGGTTATTCGCCGTCCAGCAGAGGTAAATGAGAAAGTTCAGAGTGTTAGGACCTGCATACTGGTCATGCCTTGGTGAGGCTTGCAGGCTTATAATGCTTTGGCCAAAGAGTTTAACTAAATTACCCTTGCTCATGAGAATATAGGTATTGCAGTGTGTATTTTTGTCACATTGGATATAGCATTGGGCTTTTCTGTCTTTTATTGATTACTTCTTGCTTCGTTACATCTGTGCTCAGGCCCAGATGCAGGGACTTGAGTAATGCAGAATTTAAGTTGTGTGCTAGAAGCTGCATTTCCCTGCAAAGCAAACCCGGAGGCTACTGCCACCTCACTGGTTTAATAACGGTTATGGGTTTTCCTCATCTTGAAAATAGGTCCATGTTGACCTAGCATTGTATGTCTTTATTTATATAGAGCCATTAATGTACATAGCGCTTCACAGTAGGAATACATGTGGTAATCAAATAATTAACAGATAATATAAATAACAGATCATGAGAATAAGGGCTTTAGACATAAAAGTAACATTAAGGAAGAGGAGTCCCTGCCCCGAGGAGCTTACAGTCTAATTGGTAGGTAGAACGTACAGAGACAGTAGGAGGGAGTTCTGGTAAGTGCGTCTGCAGGGGGCCAAGCTTTATGTATCATGTGTTCAGAATATCCACAATGCTATTCGTATGCTTCTTTATCCAAGAGTGTCTTAAGGTGGGTCTTAAAGGTGGATAGAGAGGGTGCTTGTTGGGTACTGAGGGGAAGGGGGAAGTGCTATGCTTTAATAAACCCTGCTGCACCAGAGCATCAGCTTTTATTTTTTAAGTAAATACATGCCTCCACAAAGCTGTAGTTCAAGCAATATCCCACATGTTTTTTTTAATCAGTTCTGTAATATGAAAATATATTTTGTAGCATTTTAAAGACATTTTAATGTATTCTAATGTAACAAGCATTTTTGGTACTATAGCAACCATTTACAAAGTCACATCCCCATCCCCTTCTGAAACAGCATCACCTTTTTGAGCCCTGCCCTCTAGCAGTGAACCAATTGAACCTAGTGCCTGCCTGGTCACATGATCTTCCTCACAGAACTTTGGCTGCCAGTGCAGCAGAAGAGGACCCAAGATGCATTTAGTGAATCCCCAGCCAAATCTTCAGTGATCGATTACAGGAGAACGGATCGATCAACAACTTAACTAATCACTTGTCAGATGCATATTCTAATGATGCACATTTTGAATAAAAATGTATTTTTTTTAAATGGCAGCTTGAACTGCATTTTAAAGCTTTGGTCCCGCCGCGTCCGGCCGCGTGCGCGTTCCTCACCAGCAGTGATATCCTCCCAAGCCCGTCCCAGTCCCCCCTCGCTGCACGGCTCACTACACGCTGTGACGCATCAGCCATCAGGGATGCAAGAGAATTGCGATCCCGAGCGGTGACGCGTCACACTGGTGAGCCTGGTGGGGGCTGGAGCTGTCAGAGCTTCCCCCACCTCCAAAAGGTAGGAGGGGGGGGTGTGTGTAGGTGTGTGTGTGTAGAGATCAGCACAGAGAGGAGGGCCTGTGTGGGGGGAGAGGAGGGCCTGTGTGGGGGGGGAGGAGGTTGCTTACCTTCCAGCATACAGCCGTCAGCATCATCATCCTTCAGCCCAGAGGGAAAGAGGGAAAGAGGAAGAGAGGGAGGGAAAGAGGAAGAGGGAGGGAGGGAGGGAAAGAGGAAGAGGGAGGGAGGGAGGGGAAGAGGGAAAGAGGAAGAGGGAGGGAGGGAAAGAGGAAGAGGGAGGGAAAGAGGAAGAGGGAGGGAGGGAGGGGAAGAGGGAGGGAGGGAGGGAGGGAAAGAGGAAGAGGGAGGGAGGGAAAGAGGAAGAGGGAGGGAGGGAGGGAAAGAGGAAGAGGGAGGGAGGGAGGGAAAGAGGAAGAGGGAGGGAGGGAGGGAAAGAGGAAGAGGGAGGGAGGGAGGGAAAGAGGAAGAG